>SEMN01000520.1:272500-275392 GCA_005408345.1 Macquaria australasica | reverse complement strand
GAGTGCATGAGTGCATGTCATGTAAGCATGCATGCTGACCTTATTCCTCATGGCTCTCAGCAGATCTCTGACTGAGTTTCCTTTATATGTCCTGAACCGCCTCAAGTCTGGAGAGTACACAGGAAGAAATTAATTACAGACTATGGATGGCTTTGTCACCCTGCACAGGTGTAAACGGTGCAGTAATGTGATACTATGTGTGTACCTGTCTGTAGAGGCACAGAGATATGCATCCTCCAGTTGGTTCGAACCACTGCTCTTCCTGCAGTCTCCAGTCTGACCACAATCGGGCTGTCGGCTGGTTCTTTCTCTATGCGGTCACTCACGTCCTACACACACACACACACACACACACACACACACACACACACACACACACACACACACACACACACACACACACACACACACACACACACACAAAAACAAAACAGACAGACATGAGGCTAACAAAAAGGACACAGGAAAAACTACACTACCCAGGTATATGCTCATACCTCTCTTGCACATTTCCTGCTCTGTGCTGAATATCAGAAAATGAAAAAAACAACTAATTAGAATTTTTAAACCAGAAAGAAATAACTTTTTCAGACTGGTAGTCATGAAAAGAGAGACAGCTGTGTATCTATGAGCACAGATAACTGATTTAACACACCTGGAAAAAGAGCAGCTGCTTCTCTGGGCTCCAGAAGAACGGATGCTTGAGCACGCAGGCGGTGGAGGGGCGGGACTCGGCCTCAGCGCCGATCATTTGCTCAATCAGATCCTGAGCTATGACGTCATCTGGATTTGAGGGAGAAACCGTTTTCAGGTTTTGTGCCACCAGCAGTGATTATTCATGTCCAAAATACAGTCTGCAACACTTTTCTGGGTAATTTTGCACTTATGGCTATGTCTGAAAATTGCACGTAAACCATAAAGAAATTGAGATTATTTAAGGGACTCATCTTGAGAGACAGATCTACCTAAGAGGCTCAAGTAATAGCAAGAAAATCCCCTGAGCACTGAACACATTTGCAAGGAAGTCGGATTGATTGAATTTTTGTGGGAGTGTGAGATTTAAATCTTCCAAAGTTATGCAGAAATTGATTCAACTAGCTTTAATTCTGGAGCAAGAAATTAATGATTAGGACACAGGCACGAACCAAGCCAGGAAAGACATAAAGTTAAAGTTTGACTGCTCTCACCGTGTATATCCTCCATAAAATGCGAGAGTGAATATTCTCCTGACAGGATGTTGACCTGTCGTCTCAGTGCATCACCAAAAGGGTGCTGCCCCCTGCTGACCACGTAGTAGAACACACAGCCTGCTGAGAACACGTCCACCGCTGCTGTCTGTAGAGAGAAGAAGAGCAACACAACAATACAATCATGCACACTGTACTAACGAAACAATAATCAGGGCAGATTAATTAATATGCTCTAATATGCTCTATGCTCTTCAAAATAAAACACCAAAGTATGTCCCATTCAATTTCACATGACAACATGAAGAGTTTGGGACTTAAAAACAGCTACATATGAACCTGTTTTATCTTCTATAACTAGAATTCATTTTTCTCACTGTGGCCCTTTTAGCTAACAAGTTGACTGAACGTTCAAAGAAAGACAGATTCTGCTGTATGTAGTGTGTGTGTGTGCGTCCTACCGGTTTGTTGCCAGGAGTGTCCCGCAGGACTTCGGGAGCTATCCACCCTTCAGTTCCTGGTATCCCTGACCGCAAAGAGAAGCTGGTCCGACCATCTGGGATCTTCTTACAGAGTCCAAAGTCAGAGATGAGAGCTCGGACCCGACCCAGCGCACTGGGACCAGAGAGGAGGATGTTTCTAGGCTTCAGGTCACGATGGACTAAAGGAAGAGCGAAGAAGAAATTGTGGTTTTTCAGAAAGATGGGTGGGTAGGCAGAGCTGTCTGAGTTAAACAGTACTGAAATGCCTTCTGTTTCTGGGGGAAATCATTTAGAAACATCGTGTGTATCCACTTGTATGTTTACATACATATGTGTGTGTGTATCTCAGACCTATGTTGAGCGAGTGGAGGTGTGAGAGGCCACACATGGTCTGTTCCAGCAGAGTTATAGGATTCAGCTCAGGAAAGCAAGACGGATCCTCCACATACTGCAGAGAATACAGACACACACAGAAAACATATGCTAGTTTTGTTAGTAAGGGATTTCATTTTAAATGATTAACATCCAAGGACAGGATGTTAATGACAAACCACTTAATAACGATAATAAAAGCAAAATAAATCAATCAACTAACAAGGCCAGACAGTACTGACCTGTTGAAGGGTTGCAGCGCACAGCTCGATGGCGATGTAAGTGAAGAGGCGGTCTCTCTCTGTGCAGAAATATCGGATGACGTTCGGGTGTGTGTCAGACTCTCGGAGGAGCTGCACCTCACGCTCTGCTACCTCAAAACACTCCGGCAGTATTCGCTTCACCGCTACGTGGCGTCCATCAAATTGACCCCTAAAGTCACAAAAACAGAGCGTCATAACATATTATGCTCAGTGCTGTGTGTGCTTCAGAACAGAGATTCAGGGGTTTGCTGGTAAACACACACAGTGAAGAACAGTTGCTGTTTTTACAGTAAGTCGCTGGTTTTGTACAGTTTAAAGTGAGTGAATACCTTATGTTAGTGTTGACCATTTTCCAAACATACATAAGTATTTAGACCAACTAGCGCTGTTTTTGAAACCGCCTACTATACTAGCAGTACGTACTGATTTGGCTAAAATGTTGCATGTAGTATACAGTATGCAAACAAAAGTAAAATCTGCAGTATGCCAGAAATACCTAGATGTTGTACTGATTCGGAAAAAATCTTCAGTATGCATCGGACCAGTCTACCTCGCCTACTGTATCCCACAATGCAAAGCGGTTGAACG
>SEMN01000520.1:10000-267500 GCA_005408345.1 Macquaria australasica | reverse complement strand
ATCACCACTCGACACAAGATGGGCCATCTCTATAAATACAACAGGGAGGACAGGTCAGCTTTGGATGAGTTGGAACGTGACATCTTTGAGTCGTTACAAGAGATTTCACACTTTCTTTCAGGTGAAGTCCTCGTTTATTTCATTGTTCAATCTTGAACCGCTTTATGTGGTTGTTTTAAATATAAATATTAAACTAGAAATCACTCAGAGGACACATTACTCCGCCCAGGTTGCACAATCCTCTAAATTTTTTTTTAATGTTTATACATTTTAAATCAATATCCTCAAACAAAATATGTATCAGAATACACATTGACAGGCAATTATGGCATACATGTGCCAGATTTGTTTCATTCAAGTAAGTGCAGTAGATAGGAACAAATAGGAATAGTGTTTAAAAAAATGCTCTATCTCACAATGTATCAGTATCAGTAAAATATTAATGACTTGTTCTTTGACTCAAGGCTTTAACTTTTTACTTTATATGACTGAAAACCTGCCAGGAAACAAACGGGACTGAAAACAACTCCTTAGTGGAAGTAAGCAACTGAACATTTGAGGGTGAAAGTGCATTCTTGACTTTGAAAATAGTAGTTGGATAAAAAAAAATTAAAATAAGATTTTGCATTGACTGAAATGTCATATTCAATGAAGTGACTATAAGTGAAGAGACTCCACAGTGGTCTGTTTACTCCATACAGTGCTAATTCTCCTTAAACACACCTGTTCTAGACATACAGGAATGCAAAGATATGTTTTTTAATGCTCTTACATATCACAAAGCAGGGTCTGCAAGGGTGTCATCAGTTCCTGTTTACATTGCAGTAATCCTGCTAATTAACTCTTCCATGTCAGTCTTTTTAACTGAATGTGTGTGTGTGAGAGAGAGACGTACTGTAGTCTTGTTTCTCATCATAAGGTGGAGCAGAGTAATCATTGTATGTAGCGTTCCACCGCAGCTCCTGTGTCTTGGTGTCAAACATGGTAACCATGTATTCTGGAAGGTGCAAAGTTCATAAACAGTAAGCCAAGATGCATGAAAACAGCTCAGACACGTGTGTGTGTGTGTGTGTGTGTGTGTGTGTGTGTGTGTGTGCGCGCGAGCGTGTGTGTGTGTGTGTGTGAGCGTGTGTGTGTGTGTGTGTGTGTGTGACATACCTGTGCGTCCAATGTAGAGCAGAGGAGTGTTGGGGCAGATGGATTCAGAGGAGGAGGTGGTTAAACTGGTCTGCTTCTCACCTGTTTCAGGATCCACCACGAACCACACATCCTGCTTTTTACCTTCATGCACACATACGCACACACACACAGAGACACACACGCACAGGGAAAGACAAATATTAGCCAACAGCATTGAAGTATGTCAAATATTTATATGTCTCGTCTGCCATTCTCCGTCTCGTGACATGTGATGATAAATTAGTCTCTCTCTCTCGCTCTCTCTCTCTCTCTCACACACACACTCTCACTCTCTCTCACAATGCCTCACCTGTATAGAGAATACCATCAGAGCTCCTGCAGGGAGCTGACTGAACCAGCTCTGGGATGGTGAAGGGCAATTTCTGCAGATACATCCAAACAATGAGGTCATGAAGTTAAAACTGACACACACACACACACACACACACACAGCAGTCGTTACCATCAGGCCCTCCTTGTGCTTGCCGCCCAGGACATACAAGCTGCCATCATTGGGGTCTGGGAGAAAACCCGGCCTACAAAAACAACATTCATCCATCAGTCCACTGATAAGATTAGGTGTGTGTAGGACTGGGTATAATTTGAAATGTTTCAATACTGTTGCCTTTTTCAACACCGATACTTTTTCCAATACCTTACTTTGCCTTAATAAATACGTTTTTCAAAAAAGCAGCTGAACAAGGGCTTTGCCTAATAAAATAATGTAAATTTGGCAACATTTTGATTTAAACCAGGAACTATCTGATCCCAGAAGAAGTTAACAAGACTACAAATGTGCCAACTTTTGGTACTTCACAGTTTTCGAAACTGTGCTATGACACATTTCCAAAAACACTCAGTCCTATGCATGCATGTTTACATGTGTGTGTGTGTGTGTGCGTGTGTGCGTACTTGCATGTGTATGTGTGTTACTCACTCTGTGAGGTAGACAGGTACTTGAATAATGGGGTCTGAAAGAAATCAAAGAACGCATTTCATAAGAAATATTTTAAAAATGAAAATAAAATTTAGGAAATACAGTATTGAGGCTTGTGTGTATGAACCTTCTCTTAGGGTCCACTTGATGTCTCCTGACTGTTTGGAGACAGCATGCAGACTACCGTCCAGTGTCGAGACGAACAGAAGGGACTCTGGGAGGGTGACTGATCTGACCCCTCTGACCTGATGGGTTGCCAGAAGGAGAGAGAGAGAGAGAGAGAAACTTCAGGCCAGCTGTCTGACAGGGAGTTCAGTCACCGTGTCATGTATCTGACATTTCTGCATAGCTTGACTACAGCGTGTGTGTGTGTGTGTGTGTGTGTGTGTGTGTGTGTGTGTGTGTGTGTGTGTGTGTGTGTGTGGGTGTATCAGGTCTGCCAGGACAATCTAGGCCTGCACTAAGTATCTGCTCTAATAATTTACCATGTTCCTCATTTAGCAGGATATCCTTATCCCCCCTCCCAACACTATACACCCTATACTGTGTGTGTTCACCGCTCCCATATTTACCCACCAAGGGGTGGCAACTGGCAACACAGAACTGAACGGCACACCATGGCAAACACTGAGTCAAGACGTTAACACACACACACACACACACACACACACACACACACACACACACAGGCAGTATTAACTTTCTTCAGGCAATTTGGACTAAACGTTATATCATGGCAACTTTACTCGAGCCTGAAATAGACACTGAAGCGCAGTGGGATGCCAGTTGCGGTCTCCGCTGCGCATAAATGGCAAGACACAAACAGCATTAACACCACCACCACAACAACAACAACAACAACAACAACAACAACAACAGAAGAAGCGGGCGCACAGTTTAACGTTAAAAGTGAAAAGTTTACCTGAAACAGTTTGCCTTCCCAGGACAGCAGGAGAAGAGACAGCAGCAGGCGTCCCAGAGCCCCCGTGACCCCCAAAACACGCTCCGTCATGGCTGTGAACAAACGGCAGGACTGAAGCTATTGAACTAACAGCAGAGGTCGAACTCTCTCTCCATTTCCAGCACGGGAGTCCATCTGTCAGACAAAGTCAGCACCGGCCGTTTAACATCGCGGAAGCCGCGCGGCCAGTTAACAAACCCGGTGAAATCTGAGCTACAGGTGCCGCTTTAAGTCCATAATAACAGCAACGCAACCGTTCTTGTCACTATTCCACATTTCCGTGTTGGGACGGAACCGGTGACGTCAGGAGCGAACTGTCAACTGACTGTCAAGCATAGAGGTGGGCTGAGTGACGGGAGGCTAAGCCAATCGGAGGAGAGATGTGGAGCGAAGGGGGAGGAGCTGTGGAAACGGCTGGAACACGTGGAAGCAGAGAGCAGGGCAGGTGTGAACACAATGAGAGCGGCTTTTTTGTGCGATAGAAAGTGGTGGAGGGCGTCATTGTTGGTTGTTCTCTCTCTCTGCGCTCCCCACAGTCCCATACACACCCACATCAGTGGTGGATAGTAGTTCTACATCACTGACTGTCTTAGGTACTATACATAAATTGCTGTAGTATTTCAGTTACTGTATATTCTGCTTTATACTTGCTTCCACTACATTTCAGAGGGAAATATTGTGCTTTACTTTTTATTCCACCACTTTTTATTTGGCAGATACCTACAATGCAGGTTAAGATTTAAATAATTTTACAAGAAGTAATGGATTGCTATTTATTTACAATATATTACGTTTATATCTAGTGTACTATGTTTTGACACATGTAAACAGATATGTTTTTGCTTGCTTTTTCTTCTGACATCTTTTGCCTCTTTATGTAATGTAAGCCTAAGTATTGTCTTGTATAATACTTTTACAGTCTGAAAGGGGTCATTCTGCATTTTAAGTACTTTTACTTTTGATAAAAAGTGCATTTTGGTTATTTACTTTAACTAAAAGGGGTACTCTAGCAATTTGGTGTTGCACTTTCATACAGTTGAAGGACTTACAATAGACAGATTAAAGATAGAATGGTCAAAATCAAAGCAGTAGAGGCCAAGATATTCTGACTATGAGCCCCTAATATGGATTAAGCTCCAATAATGCTGGATCTTACATTTCCCATAATGTAGCTATAGCCTCTTTTTGTTTTCCTGCCTGGTAAACACCCACATCTTTCACACTATATGATCTATATGATTTGTTTAACCTTAAAATCAGGAAGTCTCTTGAGATACTTTTACAAGAAATCTTGTAAGGGATTTTTGTTAAAAAATAGTCATCTCCAAGTCTTAATTGAGAATCTCAGAGTTGATAAAGGTCCTCCACAGCTACAGAAGACATTATACAACTGACAAAAGGCTGAGAAGTGTAATAGTGTAAAATCTGTGGCATAGCCCTTTAAATAAAAATTAGAATGGAGAACTTTTACCTGCAATTGATTACTTTTACACTGTGATATTGCTACTTTTACTTAAGTAAAAGATCTGAATTCTTAGTCCACATACACAGTAAAATTAAAAAAAGAAAGTCAAACATTTACAAAAACACTTTATTTCTCTGCAACATGTTTCCCATCAGAAATGTCAGCCCCAGTCCTTTCCCTATGACTTACCATAATAGTATTCACAAAATACTATTCAAAGTGCCTTTACATGGGGAAAACAGACTGGGATAACGTAGCTTGTAAGCGGGTGTGCTTTAGATATGAAATGATGACAAAAATAAAATAACACTGGCAGGCACTTCTGTTATTTGAGGTATGCACAAACCAAATGAAACAAACAGACTGGTCTTTAAAGGCATATGCTGGCTGTACGCAGGTAGGTGAGGTGTGGGCTCTACACACAGTGCAGTGCCCAGGCCTTTGGATAGGTGTGGTCTACTAGTGGAGCACGCTGTCAGGTTTGGGATAGCCAAACAGCTCAAAGTCTGGTTCATACAGCTTGTACAGTTCTCTCCTCATTGAAATGGGAATCTGTGCAAACCAGTCTCTTTCCCAGCTGGCTGCGGTGCGGTTTCGGGCTCCCGAAGGAAAGCGTAGCAGATGATCCACCTCCAGAAGCTTCAACAGGTGCTCCGCGTCTGTTTCCAGGGTTTCTAGTCGTCCAATGAAGTCATACTTCACCTGGCATGGATGGCACAGACGGTACACCTGAAACACACAAAAAGCAGGCCTACAATTTTAAAATTGCATCATTTTGTGCAGATGTTTGTGACTTTGTATGTAATATCTGCCTGTGTAACATGGCTGTTTATACTGTGTGTGTGTGTGTGTGTGTGTGTGTGTGTATTGTGTGACAGGTCATACAACGCTACTCCTGTGTTTATTACTCCAAATGTTTTCAGCTACACTGCCTTCCTCAATAATCATATAAACAGCAGAGGTAGGAAATAAAGAGCACATGAGAGATTAAAACATGGAAAAAGTAAAAATGAAAATACAAGAAGATGAGATTTATTTTCTGAGCTGAGACATGTCACACCAACACAATTAAGTGGTCCACATGCTAGAATTTGCATGCTGGAAAATCCCGGCATGCAGACTCAAATGGTTAGATTGTTTTGTGTGGAATTGATGGATGCAGTTGTCCCACAAAAAAAAAAAGAAAAAGCTGTTGCGATGTCTCCAACAACAGCTGACAAAACAAATTAAGAAATAGATCATCTTCTTGTAAAATACTGAAATTGGACTGTATATTAACTGCCAAAATAGTGCAATGTCAACATTAGTACACTGTGTATACTTTATAGAATTACTGTAGTATATAGTGTAAAATTGGGACACACAAAGTGCAAATGACAGGGCCAATCTTAGGTAGTGGTATATTATACTGGTATGGTCTTTTAAAAACAGATGTGGAATGGAATATGACTAACACAGTGGGTAAGTATTCATATAGTGATCTCATGAAATCCAGTCATCTAAAAAATAATGTCAAACTGTATTAAGTGTAGCCTTACACCACTTGTGTGCATGTAGCTGAGTGAGACAAATACCTGCCGCCAGTGTTCGTTGAAGATACTCTCCTTCTCGGTCTCTGGATCCAGCAGGTATGTGATAAACTGCTGAAACGTGGGTTTGATTCCTGCTGCAAACGCCTCAGCCGCTGTCTCTGGCAAAGTGCCAGACACATTACCATAACGACGCACCATGACCGAACCAAACTGCTTGTAGAAGTCCTCGTTGGGCCTTAAAACACACACAAATACACAAACTTTAATAATTCAAGAATGAAAGGACTGCAGTTTAATCAAAAGTGAAGCACATTCCTCAGCCTCATCCTCGACACACACTTACACAGTCACACACTCACTCTCTGAATACCCAAGCACTAATAGATACACACCTTCCAAACTTGTTCCTGAAGGCTGAGATAAGGCGAACAAAAGGGTCTCGTACAAATAGAAACTTGGTGTAATGCTGGAGCTTGAGTGCCATCAGGTGGCGGGACAGAGAACCATAATGGCGCCAAAACCTTGTAAAAGACACACAAACAGCACACAACACCATGAAAGCAGATCTTTAGTGTCTTCCTTCTTAAGTCATGATTGTAATTCTTCTGAGTTTGCCAAAATCCAAATTCTGTAGCTGTTTAGTCTCATACAATACTGAACACATTTGGTGGTGTCACTAAATGACTTGAAAATAAAGCCAGATAGAAAAACATATGTTCAGATACTCATATCCAAACACAGAAAGCTCCCGAGGGGTAGAGAAAGCTCTGTCTGTGCTGCAGCACCAAGCCCCGCCTGCCATTTCCACTCTCCTCTTCCAACTTAGTAAATAACTCCTTTAGCTCACGGATAGTTTGTCAAACACACTTTCAGCATAACTGAATATATAAGTGTTATCGCAAAACTGTCTAAAAAAAAGTAAAACCATGTAACTTTTCATTTTTGAATGCCCCATTAATGAAAAGGAGTGGAGACAGAAATTTCTACAGAGAGAAATCATATAGTGATTTACAGGTTTCAAATGAAAAAATAATTACTGCAATGTTTTCTATAATTCTTAAAATTCTCACACCAAAATCTTTGTAAATAGATTTTGTAGGATATTTGGAAAGAAAGAGGTCAGACTGACTCACTTTCATTTCAGAATTGCAAAGTTGTCTCATACACCCTGACTTATTGGTGGATTTTCCTTTGTTGTCATTGTGGGACTGAGGTACAGTATGTGGTTTGTTTTAATAGATAACATTTGAAAAAATTCTCATCGATTCAGCTCTGTTAGTATATATTTGTGTTTGTGTGTGTGTGTCATACTTGGCAAAAGTGAAGTGGAGAGAGGAGTTGTGTACGAGGTCAGGAGGTACAGCCTCTGGGTCAGTGTAAGGCTTTCCTGAGGAGGGCGAGATCAGAGACTGAGACAGAACCACCATTACTCTCTTCCAGTTGGTGCACGCTACCTGAATGGAGAACAACGATGGAAGGAAAGAAAAAGGAAAGACAAGGTGTTCAGAAAGACTAGAGGTACTATAAATGTGTGTGTGTGTGTGTGTGTGTGTGTGTGTGTGTGTGTGTGTGTGTGTGTGTGTGTGTGTGAATGTGTGTTTTGACCATTCCAAGAACTGCGATTTTAAAATGTTCTTTACTTTCTTGCTATTTTTCTTACACTTCCATCCACACACAGTGAACCAACTCGCCACCCACACGCATACCACCACCCACATGTTTACACAAATACACGCACAAACACAAGGCAGCTGTACCTTGGGAACATAGCAGTAGATAATCTGGTGTGTGTCATCCACTATGAGGTGATCCAGTTCCCTGTTGGGGATCTGCTCAAATGCCCGAGTCCTTCCGGGGAATTCCACTGCGTCCTTTCCTGAACACATATCCATGATCCTCTGCTTCCTCGCCTCCTGTTCGCTATCGACAGCAGCATGACTCTTCTCCTTCTCCTCATCCTCCCTTGTTTCCTCCTTCCTCTGTTCTTGTTTATCCTTCCCCCCCTCCTCCGTATGTTCCTCAGTCACCCCTCCTGGCTCCTCAGGGACCAGTAGTGTACTGGAAGCAGTAGTGGGGACAGTGAAGGAAGAACTGGTCTGGGCTCTGCTGGTGGACGTAGAGTGTGAAGGACCCGGAGTCGCCTGAGGGTAAGAATTCAAGTGAAGTGACTCGTGTTTGGGGTCCTGCAGCGGGTAGAGGTTGAAGCCACCGACATCATCCCAGTAGACGATGATCAGCAGGATCATAAACAAAGATCCCAGAATAAACGCCACTCGTAGACCACGCCATGTTCCCATGGTTATTCTAGATCCAGAGCCGTGATTGGTGAAGAAAAGAGGAAGAGGTTATCTCAGCTCCATGGTGTCCATCTATTGCGGAAGGAGACACTTCCTGCTTGCCAGCTGCAACTGAAGAAACAGGAAATGTGACTAAGACTACTGTTCTTCTTTTACAGCCTAAATGAAGTAAAAGGATTAATCAACTACAAACTGGTTATAAACTACGAGAAGTGAATATTATAGAGTGTAAAAGAAACAGAAGCAGTGTGATACCAGATTTAGTCTTAGAAAATAACACGAGGTGGCATCTTCAGGAGCTCAGCTTCACAAAACACATACATACTTTTTTATCCAATACATTGATTTCACTTCTATAGTTACTAGTTACTTTGAAGATTAAAACTTTAACTGTAGAAACTGCTGTTTAACTCACATTCCTGAGTCACTACACCAACTTAATGACTTTTCTCTACTTGTACTACTGTTACACTCAAATCTAGCATTTACTATTATCCCATTAGTTCCACTTGTGGGCACTGTTTTTAGCAAAAGTTACACAGACTCATTTTAATACACCAACAATAATAATCCGCTCATAAAACACTCAGGAGCTGAAAGTTTGTACTTCTACTTAAGTCAAATTATGAATGCAGGACTTTTACTTGTAATGGAGTATGTTTATGATGGGTATTACTTAGATTCCAAAACTTCTTCGACCACCGGGGTTCAATATCCTGGTATAAGCAGGTCTATTTATTTACACAGTAACAATTCAATGGTGTGTAATCTAGAAGTGTATTTACACCTAATATGGTATTCTAAATTACTATTTCTATGTGGTAATAATTCAGTTATAAATGTAATTAAAACATCAATAAATACTCATGGGGTGGCGGGCAGGTGGTGGTGGTCTCACTTTTTAATAAGCCATTATGTCTACAGTTAAAAGTGTTAATAAGTCATAAATATTGGGTTTTTACAGAAGTCCATCGTACTGATGGGTTAGAGAGCTAAAAAGACATGGAACAAAAACATGAATAAGGTCATATCAGCCTAAAGTTCTGCAGAAAGTCCATGCATGTAACTGATCTATAAAGCGTAAATGATTGATTAACAGTTAATAAAGCCATTATTAACAATTATAAACGTGTTATAAAGAATGCCCTATTAGAATGTAGTGCCAACAAATATTTCATTCCAGAATTCTATTCTAGAATCACACAGTTAACACCTCTATAGTCCATGATACAATGTAACATCTTTGAGCTGCCTGGTTACCATGGCAACAGCAATCACTGACTCTAATTGTCTACACTCAATGGTTAGGTTAAACCAATAACAATTAAAGTGGAACAAACCAAACAAAATGAAATAAAATACTCACATTAAATCCTGTGCGTACGCTCTTCATCTGACTGCCTCAAACATGTCTCGATTGTCAGGTTAATTTTACAAATCAACCATTCAGGCATTGCGTCATCTGTGGTTTATAATTTGCAGCAGGCGGTGCAGAATACTAACAAGAGTATGTGACGGCCTATAGTGACATTTTTACACACCAGAAACAAACAAACATAAAGCCGGCTGATATTTAATGTCTTGGGGAGTTAAACAGAACGCCCATTATTTGACAGGTGCTCTTTTCACTGTAAATGCAAATGCAAAATTAATTGGTGAGGAGGTGGTGTTTATAAATGCCAACACAGTGAATACATACATACAGTATGAAGTAACACACTGAGAAGTGTGAGTTAGTATTCTTCACAGGCTTGGAGCTATGTAGAAAAACCCATGTAGGGCTGGGCAATAATATCATATTTGGACTTTCTGCCGAACTTTAGGCTAATGATCTTATTCATGTTTTTGTTCCATAATTCTTCAAATATGAAGCAAAATTAGTTAAATGTTTTACACATTTAAAGACTTTGGTGTCACGTTATGTACAACAGGGGGACACAGTTCATAGATTTGAACATCAGTTTGATTATTTGATCTGTGATTTGGCATAAATTTGTGATACATAATGATATTGTAAATATCATATTTTATTATATGGTGATTATAATATCGGCCAGCCCTAAATCCATGCCTGTATTGATTATAGGAAGATAAGCACAACCAAAAAAATACTTTGGTAAATGTGATATTATAATAAACTAATGAATCATTTCAGTCATTAAAATGTTCATAAATAAGCTATAACTCCCCATCAACACTTAAATAGTTTCAGCTTCACAAAAGCTAATTTTTGCTTGTGTCTTATTTCATACTGAAGACGTTTTTAGTTAAGCCTTTTGGCTACATTTTCCCAGTAAGATACAGCAGTGGTGGAATGCAACTATAAGTACATTTACGTAATATAAGTCTGGTATTTAAGTACAATTTTGAGGTACTACACTTGAGTATTTCACATTTATAGTTATAACAAAATAAAATTAAAATCAGAGTAGCCAAAAACGCATGTAAACCTTATGATAACAGTTGCTCAAATCGAAGTAACGGTTGGCATTAAAATACCTAATATCATCACAACATTTTTTTACTTTTGACACTTTAACTACAATTTGATAATATGCAGGACTTTCATTTGTTGTTGTGCTATTGGTACTTTTCCTCACACTCAATACTTCTTCCTGAGATGTAGCCAAATAAATTAAATTCAACTTGTGCTGGACATTAGCCAAAATCTTTTACATTTTAAAGTCCAAATAATTTACAGAATAATTTTAAAAGTATGTGCTATAAATGGTTTTGACCAGTGTGAAGTTGCCCAGGGGCCGTGGGAACCTCAGGCCCCGCCCGGGGGCGCTCAGCTGTCATAGAGATGTGAACAAACGGGGTTGTGGGGGTGGAAGCAGCTCCAGTCCAGAGCCTGCTGGAGGGTTTACACCCCTTATTGTCTGCCCCATAAAAACATCTGCTGTCAGGGAAAAGTGTGGAAAAAATGACGGTCCTAATAAAACCAGAAAAAAACATCCAGACGTGGAGGAGCGCAAAGCAGAAAACAGCCTACGGGTCATATTTTGACAGAGAAAATTATAGTTTTTTATGTGGTGTTTCTTTCCACTAGGTTTTAAATCTGAACTCCACGTTGACTGGAGTGGCCTATTTTGAGGAATCAACATCCACAAACTCTCTCGTGTCTTGGCACGCACTGTACACACACACACACACTCACACACACACGTGCGCACAAACGCGCAAAAGGAAAAAACATTAAAAATATTCCTATGCGAACTCTTAATGTATCTGTGGAGCTCAGTGACAAGTTTTGCAGTGCACGTTGTGATTCTCCTTGTTTGTTTTTTTACTTTGTTTTAAAAGAAACGTCGGCTATTCATGACGGGAGGTAGGCTACAAAGTGTTTCCTTTCAGTTAATATTCCTCTTTTTCGCAGGGGACTCACCATCACCTCCTCCCAATCCTCGGTCGGAAAACTACCTTAATTAATACAGTACACACGGTTATAATGTGCCCCTTCAGCAGCCGCACCGGACACTTTCCTTTTACTCAGCCGAGGACAGAAAGACTGAACTTATTTTTCTCCACAGCCTCCTCTGCATTTTCTCCCATGCACGAACCTCCTCACCGCGCTCGCTTTGAGGTTTAAGAAAGCCCGGTTCTGTTCCCTTTATGCCCTTCAGACCGGGAGCATCACGGCAACAATTAAGCCAGTCTGAACATTTATCTGCCTGTCCGATAAAAATACTACAAATGACCGGAATCTTATGTTTTATCTTACCCGGCAGATGAGCTGCATGGTGCCGGTCGGTCAGCCCTTGGTCGCCTGCTCGGTGTCCCCCTCTCCGTCTGTCAGTCAGCCCAGTGATGGGACCGGGTGGGCACGACAGGGCTGTGGCGGTCTCCGCTCCAAAGAATGAAGCAAAATCTCGCGAGAGTTGGGAACCCAGGCACCCACTCTTTCACACACGCTACCGTTTTACACACCACACCACACACAGCCTACAGTTTATTGTAAACTATGAAACCATGAACCCGCCTACTACGCCCATGACAGTGGGACCTCCGGGCGGCCTCAGAGGGGGCTGCCGCTGAATTAACAATAATAGCTTCACTGTAATAAACAGCAGGGCTATAGGCTATTTAGGACACGGATGGAAGCTCATCCCCATCAGGACAAGGGGGAAAAAGATGAAAAGTTATGCATAATTCAAATAATACTCATGGTAACTCAAAAAGTCAAATTTATGATATAGTAAGTCACTATTATAAAAAGATAGTAAGTCAAAATTATGAGATACAAAGTCACTATTATGAGATACTAAATCAAAATGATGATACTGAATCAAAGTTATGAAAAGTCAAAATAATGATATACTAAGTCATTATTATGAGAAACCAAGTCAAAGTTTTAAGATACTAAGTCAAGATTTTGAATTTGTTTTTATTTTTATCATGCCCAACTTTTCATGCATTTCTTTTCTTTTTTGGCAGAAATGGGCTTCCAAATAGCACTGAGGTCATGTACCTGACATTTTACAATACAATACAGTCCAACACAACACCACCATAAAGTACAGCCTAAATAAAGTTGAGTCAAAGCACCAACAACCAAAGCAGTAGTCAAAAAAGCAAAATATTAGATATTTATATATAGATATTTATCACAGGGCTGTTGTACTGAATTGTATTACTCTGTACAGGTGTTTCTATTTTTCTGGTAACTCAGTGTAAATGCTCTCTTCTTTTCTGAACTTATTTTGTCAGTCATAAAAAGTCTAAATGTGGTATCAGCCATGTTTGAATGAAAGCTCAAGAGTCGTCTCCTAATGAATATTTATAACATCTGTGAGCCGATGGGAAAATGACGGGGTGGCCGTGGTCTCCACATCAAAAGGACCAGGCGGCTCACCAGCAATCTACTGAAAGTTAACACCACACTGATCCTGTTACTAATAAAAAGTCAGACATTTCAAGTAGAAAGTCTTAGACGGTGTCACAACAAGTGCATCAGATTTACGGTTTGACCCCCCCCTCATTGAGGAACAGGTGGATCAATGTTAATATAAATTACAGGACTGATTTATAACTTCTCTTAATCCAAATCAAAGGCCTGTTGTAGGTTTTAGATGAAGTCTAATGTTAAATTTCAGTCATGGTTCAGATGGAGTGTAACTATGAAGGTACATTTAGGCACATACCAGTTCCACTGTATACAAGTTCCTACTGTATCTGGTAGATAATATCTTCCATAAACAAGTCTTTAGTTGACTGTTCTGTTCACCTTGTCAAACATCACAGTGAACATACATTACATCAGGTTAATGGGGTAAAAGATCTATGCAGCCTGTAGCGTCAATATGTAGTGAACATTTGTTCAGCTTCTTTTTGTTTTCTGATCAAAACTTTCTGGGGTGGTTCAGGGGGACTTCAGTATTTCTAAAATCCTGGCTATGGCCCTAATAAGCAGTACAGTATATAAAACCTGGACATTCCTTCTCACCAAACTGGTTCCTACCAAGATAATATCTTCTGTGAATAAGTTGCAAGCTGACTGTTCTGTTCACCTTGTCAAACATCACAGTGAACATTTGTGCAAGAGAGCGTGAACATACATTAGATCAGGTTAATGAGGTAAAAGATCTCTGCAGCCTGTAGCGTCAATATTCAAACAGAGAGTGGAACAACACTGTCTGGCCTCACATTTCCATTAGGGATTAACCATGCAGACTAATGAACCTTAATGGCGCAGGCACATCAAGAACTGTTTCCTGTGTGATGAGTTGACAAGGATGCAAATGTTGAATATGAAATATGAACACAGCTGGACTGTAGTCATGGACTTTGGGTCAAGCCAAACATGCTAGAAAACCTCCTAACAATAGTCTTTGGAACAGTTTATTTACTCCACATAAAACAAATGGTACTGCATCTTACTTTCCACAAGCAGATGAAATGACTTGTGAGTCACAGCAGGGTTGGCTTAATGAAGGTATGAAGAAACTTTAGGCAGACTTTCACCTTAATGACAGGCCAGCTGTCCAGAAGAATGGAGAGAACCCCATGATCACGGTTGCATGAAATATTTTAGGACCACAAAATACACAGTAGATATGAAGCAGTGAGTGACACTGACTTACAAATATTTTGAACTATGGTGAAAGACAGAAATGTTAAAATCATCTGAGCAGAAAGAAATTTCCGCCTTAAGCACATTTTCCCTACAATTTATGGCCTCAGTTAAACCTTTTTTTTTTTTTGCTCGAGTGATGATCTGGACCAGATGGAGAGCACACATTACACCTGTTTTAAAATTGCTGCACTGACTACTTTATTTACTACTTTATTGGTCTACAAATCATTAAATGGTCTCGCTCCCAACCACCTCTCTGACAAGGTTTTAAGATATGTACCCACTAGATCCCTCGGGTCCTCTGGTAGATGTTATTACTTGGTACTTGGTTGTTCCTAAGGCTCAGTCTAAGACACAAGGCGATGCCACTTTTAGCCACTAAGGCCCCAGCCTGAGGAATGGCCTGCAGGAGGACCTGAGGGGGGCAGAGAGAGTGGATATCTTTAAAAGAAAACTTTAAAAAACACTTTTAGCCTGGCTTTTATCTAGTGTGTTTACTTTGACTTGCACTTTTACTTTCTTATTTATTAGTTTTATTATATTTGATTTTATTCATTTTACTTTTTATGTTCAGCACTTACATTTGATGTATGACTTGTGCTACATAGATTGTTTAAACCTCAGATACAGCGACGTCTGGAGCTGGAGAACGTGTCCGCAGCTGAGAATAAGCTGAAACACAGCTGTGCTTTTAACCACAGCTTGTTTCATAAACTGTTTATGAGATGTGATTTGATCCAAACACAAAGGTTTATACTCATCTTAAATCTTAAACTGCAGATGAGCCAGTGACAGTGAACAAAAGCATCAAAGTTTTTACACAAACTGAGGGATGAGGCCACTGTACATACAGAATACTCCATCAGCAATTTTGTCAGATTGCTTGATCCCGATATATCTGACCAAAGTGAAATCAGTGTGCATTGTATATGTACATGCACATCTTCCAGTGCTTGTGTGTAGTCAACAGGTAATATGCAAACATCCACCTTGACTTCTAACCAGCAAACCTATTTGCTCAAGACGTTTAAGCTAAGTTTATTAAACTGTTGTGTATATTTTTCTTATACAAATACAGGAGGAAGCCATCCATTGTTGTATAGCGATTGGTGCTTTTTATTATATTATCTGCACATAACTGTTTTTACACTCATGTGGATGACAAACGTGGGCCGGTATGGTCAAGAGATGCATCCGTGGTCACACTAATAAATCCAACACACGCATCCCTGACCTCCCGTCAATGTGGCAGTTTTTGAATGCTCAATGCATCATGGGTGTGTCCAGAACTCTGTCGATTATCTTTTGATTAATCAGGTTATAAAATGCCTGAAAATTGTGAAAAATGGCCACCTGTTTCCTAGAGCTTCAGGTGACGTCTTAAAATCCCTTGTTTTGTCCAGAAACAGTACAAAGATATTCAGTTTAAAGTGATGTAAAACAATAAAAAGCAGCAAGTCCTCACATTTGAGAGGCTGGAACCAGAGAATGTTTGGCATTTTAGCTTGATAAATGACAATTAATTATTTAAATGGCTGGTGATTAATGTTCTGTCAATCAACTAAGCGATTAACTGGCTAATTCTTTCAGCACTACCTGTACACAGTATGCAGCTCTACAGTTGTGATCACGCCACTGAAGCTGGATTTCAGTGTCAGATCTGAACAGGACTAGAGAACAGATAATAAAAAACTGAACACTAAGACACAGCAAGGTAGTATTGTGTTTGAATGTTTATTTAAAGTTAATCCCACTGCGCACCCCCTCCCTGTGTGAAAGCCTAGTCTGAAAGGAGGAGGATACAGGCCACTATAGCGCCACATCAGCACATTTCTTAACAAGGCTACTTGTTTAGTCACAACACCTCCACCCCCAACTGGTATGCCACTCTGTGCTGCCCTGTGATAACACACTAGCATGGTGAGGCTAGTTCATCAACAACCCCAGGAAGAAGGTGGTCCAATAAGAGACGGGGCTGAAATTAGAGAGTGAGTATCTCCAATTAATGGATAGAAAAAAGGAGGCAGTATTACTAAATATCAAGTTCCACAGAGAAAAAAAAAATGGGGCGGATGATGGTGAGAGACAAAGAGAAAATATTTAATACAAAGTATTCTCTCTTGTCCCTCGATGTGGCTGCTGATCCGCAAGGCGTGCTTTGATGATGTCACTAAAGTTGAACGTTGAGGCTCGTGATCGTGAACCTCAAGATTCAGATCGTGGTCGTCGTCCTTCTCCAGTCAATGACGCAGCTCCTCTCTCCTCCTTCCACACAAAAACGGATGGACTGAGAAAGAGAGAGAGAGAGCACAAGTTAGATACAGATCGAGGATGTCAAGTGTGAACAGAGAAAGAGGGTATAATAGACTAACGGTAGTTAAAGGCTCAATTCATTATACAAGGCAGATGCAGGAATGTCAATTTACCCCCATGTTGTCTAATAAATGTGTTTTGTTCCAAGTTTTTGTTTGAGTACACAGAACAAGAACTGTCATTCATCAAATTCAGCAGCTGCACAAGAAATTAAAGAGTTGGTACACAAAAGTTACAAAATGTAGCCATTTTCCACTGAATAAATAAATAATCTAATAGTGAAAACAGCTGACAGCATGTACTTTGGGTTACCCAAAGTGAGGGGGGACTTTTTTTTTTTTTACTCAAAGACATTGTTGTTGAGATTTGCAGCAGCTTTTTCAGTGCTTTGAGCAGCACATCCTACAACACATTAATCTCCATCGTATTGAGAGGGTGGCATCTCAAAACCCTGGCACATAAAACTGAAACTATCTACATGGTCAGATACAACTAAGTGAGAAAATGTGTTGTTTGTAATTTTGGGGATATGACCCTCACCAATCACTGACTGTGAAATACTCAATGACACAATTTAGAAATAAAGTTTTTCCAAGAACTCTTTATTGTGTGTTGGAAATATCAAACTGTCTGCATGTCTGTGTGCAAGTGTTACCTGCGTAGGGGACTACAGATCTCCAAGGGGAATGATTTCTTCGCTGATAAAAAACTCAATGGTCTCCTCCTCCCAGTCGTCCACATTGCTGTCCAGCTCGTCAGAGTCCACTCCTGGAAGACAGAAACAAAAGTCAGTGAGTTTCTTCATTAAACATCAGGACTGTGGAGGGAGGCAAGCAAAGGTTCAGGGATAACATTCTTTTAAAAAGTGAAAGAGGTCCCACCTCCTCTGAGTTCGAGGCGGATGCTCTTCTGTTCCTGATAGGTCTGCTGCGCGGCCTCCCTGTAGCGACGGTAGTCCTCCATCATGGACCTGCGCTTGTCCACCAGCTCCTACTCACAAACACAAAACGCTCAGCTTCACAACAGAGAACATTGCTTGGGATTATAAACATGCAGCTTGTATCACTTTTATTACTAAAATATCTAAAGCGTTAAGAGGGTCAATAAATGGTTTGTTTGTCTCCAATATGGAAACTACAATTATGCTATAAAAGAGAAATTATTTTATACGAGAGAAAGATAGATTATTGAATCACAATTTAAAATGTGTTTAGCCCGAAGACAATTAGTAAAAAGAGAAATGCTTAAACACTGACACTTTAATTATACTGTATGTTAAGACTGTTTTAACTGATTAATGAGGGATCAGAAAATACAGAAAGGACCCAAATAGTTGTGAGAGCACCATTCCCATCAAACTCTACTAAATAAAAAAGGTAAGATATAGTTGTGAACAGCCTGGATCAGTTAAAGAAATTAACAAATCAAACCTTAGAGGCCTTGGACTGGCTCAGACGATCCTTCTGCTCAAAGATCTTTGAGTATTTCTTAAGGTCCTTCTTGATCATCTGAAAAAAACAAAGGGATATTTATGGTGAAGGATGGTTCCACATCCAAAAAGCCAAAAGCACGACAAACACAATATCAAGTATGTGTTGCACCAGTACACAGGATGCTGTAGTTGTGAGCCTCAGATCAGAGTTAGAATCAGGAGCGGCAGTGCAGCTCTCATACGAGGTGTCAGAAAAGTTATTTAGTTTGTCATCACTGGCTACACACACACACACACTATACAGATGAAATAGTACCTTGATCTGGTCTGCACTGAGCAGGGTGGGAGGTCTGGGTCTCCAGAGCAGCTGACAGAAGCGGTCCTTGTTGTTCTTCTGTAGAAGACGGCCCTGGAATGTCCACAGCCAGTACGCATTGTCCACCTAGACACACACACACACACACACACACACACACACACACACAAAAGGTGGAGGAAAAGGATGGGAGTGCAAGTTCAGTATGAATTTCCACCCATCAACAATAAACTGGTCTGGCAGGAAAGGAAAAGACAAGTATTTCTGGTGTCTCGGAGCAGAATGTACCTTGTGGCTCCACCAGGAGACGGATGTGACGACATAGCGACCGGTGGGGTCCCACTCCACGTCAGAGGCCATGTAGTGCTCTGCTATGTTCATCATCGTGCAGTCTGACGTGTCCACAAAGGCAAGGGCTCCATTCATGCTGCGCGCACACACACAAGATGAGAGTCATAAGAACAGACACACACAAGTACAAATATATATATATATATATATAAAATACTGTGAGCCTCAGAACAGAGTTCGAATCAGGAGCGTTTAGCTCTCATACGAGGTGTCAGAAAAGTTATTTAGTTTGTCATCAGCGGCTTCTTGTGTCCGTCACTCACACAAATGCAAACACACACACAGATTTAACTGACCTCCTGAGTCCAGCCAGCACCAAAAACTGTCCCTGGGGGCTCCAGAAGATGCTGTTGGCCTGCTGCTTGTCAAACATCTCTGCAGAAAAAAGGACAAAGGGTCACATTCAGTGCAGGTTCCAGACTGTGCAACACAGTGTCAGTAAGACATCTGATCTACTCACTTATGAGCTCAATCTTGCCGTTGTTTTTGACATGATAGAAGGAGACACTGATTCTGGGAGCCTCTCCGTGGAGAACAGCAAACTTGCTGCCATTGGGTTCCCATGCAAATGCTATGATGCTTTCTGGAAAGACAGAAACACAACAAACAATAGATCAGGGTTTTTTTTTTGTTGGTTTTTTTAAATGGGAATCAATCACTGTTACCTTTGTGCGTTTATTACGTTCTTACCCTTCATCTCCACCACATCAACAGGAACCTGCTTCTCTCTCATGCGGAAGATTTCAAAGTTGGTGACCACACCCTAAAAAAGATTGAAAAATAAATTTAGCATTTGATTTTTGTTTACCACTGATGTCTCAGCCGTTTCCCCCTCTGTCTCTCCACTTGTGTACCTGTGTTCCTTTAGGAGTCCTGTCCACTTTCACACACAGGTAATCTCCATTTCTCTGCCAGTGCAGTTTGCAGTCGACAACATTGAAGAGGTTGCGGACACGGATCTCCTGACGGGAGGGCATCTGCATCAGAGTCACTCTGGCTGGGATATCTTTGTCCTCAGGTACCCAGAATGCTATGATGTTGTCACCAGGAGACCATGAGAAGTCCCTGCAGATACACACAGATTATTGTCAATACAGAATGATGTCACAATTTAAAGCATGTAATTACAAGAAACAAATCATGAAAGCATTATGAAGGACTCTTACTTGATCCCGGTAATCTTGAGACTCTTCTTGTCGAGCAAGCCCATAGACTGAAAAGAGAGGAAACACGTCTTTAATGTCCTTTGCACACTTTACATAAATACAACTGCATGTTTTTTTTTTTGTAAGTCTACTTACAGGAGTCTCATAGATGCTCAGCGTGTCTATGGTCATCCTGGCAAAGAACTTCCCATCATGGCTCCATCTGAGAACAAATAAGCTCCATTATAATATATTCAATCACTGCAGGAGCAACAAATGAAAACAACATTAAGGTAAATTAGATTTTAACAATGAGAGAGAGAACAACAAACAAGCAAACACAGAGTACTGACTTGAATATGGGCCAGTGTGCAGAGCTCTCGCAGTGGAAACCTCTCTTCTTCTGTCCGGTCAGAATGTCCCAGATGATAATGGCCTGTGGGTCCTCCTTGGTGTCCATCAGTGGACTGAAGGTCACCACATACCTGGAAGGCATCACAACCACACATGGAGCTTCAGACAGACCATGATCAATAATTTAAGCTTATCAACTTAACAGTTTTGAATAAGGACCTTTGGTATATGAGTCAAGTAGTTCATGAAAAATAAGGTGCGTGAGATTTCATTTTCTACAGCTGTTCATATTTCAGTGTGTCAGATACATATTTAATCAATATTTAGGCAAATAAAAGTATTAGATTGGACTCTGTATTGGCAGATATCAAATGTGGGCCCAAACAACTTGATTGAGACAGCCCTAGTTTATTGTAAGTCATCTGTTTTGAATAATATTCCATTGGCTTTCTTTCTAAATGAAGAATTTTGCACACTGATGCTGATAAAGGCACTAGTTAAACGTCTCTGCTGCATTAAAAAGCAAAAAAAAAAAAAAATCACTCGTGAATCTAGTTAAAAATCTACATCTCTTTTCATTGTGAACCATATTTAGCAACATTTTGCAGAAAGAAATAAGATGATTAATAATCAAATATTAAAATATTGTCTAAAATTGTCTGTGATTTTTGTATCAACTGAACAACAGAGATAAGTGAGGGGGGACTATGTTTCTGTGCATTTTTGCCACATTTCATCAAGACTGCATCAGAATGTCTCTTACATTTTAAACAGTGCATCAATTCACATCACTCAATAATACTTGATGCTAACGCTTATACACACACACACACAGTAAAAGTATTTTATCAGGTAATGACTAATGCTGCGAAAGGGTCAATTAGTACTGCCAAACAGCAACGGTGATTACCTCTCACATGGTGAGAAGTCGATGAGGGACACGCCCTGATGGCTGAACCTCTGAATCTGCTTGAACTTCTCGCCGCCCCACAATGCAATGCCACGCTGGTGGAACGTGGCCAGGTAGGTGCCTTTAGGAGACCAGCGCACGTACGTCTCTGTCCAGCGCTGCATCAAGACACAAAAACATTATTAGTCTGCGAGCCAACCGCTACTGTTGAGCTACATTTAATGCAACCCTATTAGCCCTGCATTTCAAAGTGTGGTCAGCTACTTACAGCTCTCTCTTCAGCTGTGATTGGCTCCTTAGCGTCGTTGTTGAAAATGGCAGTCCTCTCTCCAGCTTCATAGATCACACTGTACTGGTCACGGCAGTCTGAGTCCTCAATCCAATGGCGCATATTTCCCTGAACAGCCAAACATACAGACTTATTGGAGCTTACAGCATTTTGGCAAATTAGTTGTTTTGTTGATATTTGGTGGACCTTTTTATAGGGGAAAAGCCTCCTATTTTTTTGCCAAATTGAAGGAGTACAAAAAAGCCTACATAGTACTTATGATTTACAGTAAAAAGTAGTATTTGTTATAAAAAAAAAAAAACTCACAAAATCTTTGAAAGGCTGCTTCTCTGGAGTTTCCCACTCATCACTGATGTTCATGTACCTGGAGAAAACAAGAAAACAGAATTAATCTATTTGTCTCACATATATCTGATCTGCCGTCACAGTTGCTGCATTTCTTATCAGACACTGCACACTTACTTGTCAAAGTCAGTAAAGAGGTTGACCCTGAATGTATGCTGTTTGTCGAGTTTGTATCCATCTGCGTTCTTTACTGCCTCGAGGGCCTGGGTAGGAGCAGCATACTCCAAGAAGATGTACCTGCGTGAGATATGGGTCTTTTATTTAAAACATTCAATTCAACATTAAAGCAGTACACTGAGAGCAAAACACATACCCTTTGGTCAAGCCATCAGCATCTGGATAGAACTCAGTGGTGATCTTGCCAAACTTGGAGAAAATCTTGTGTATGACATTCTTGAGTTTCTCCAAACGCTCTGGGCCCACCTGAGGGACGTTGTCCACCACAACCACCGAATCGATGCCGTCAGCCTCCTGGGGTTTCTCTCTCAGGATGTCATCCAGCAACTCTGGAGAGAAGAGAAAGAGGGGTGGGAAGATCAGGGAGGGAGACGGTAACATTAGTCACTTATCTGATCTGTCTGTGTCAGCCTGGGCTTCCAAATACATTTTCATGCCCTGATTATCTAACTTTTGGAAAGTGCACTTCAGTCTGTTGCTAGTTTATTGAACTAATGCAATATGATTTAGAAAAGTGTTGATCCAACTTTGTGGTTATCTTGGAGGCTGTATTTTGTGGTGCCATCGAATTGTGTTGTTTTGTACTGAGAGGTGTTTGTAATGTTTAGTCTACCCTCATTGATATAGATGGAGTGGACAAAATATTAAAAACCACTCAGTGACGCAATACAGCCTCCAAACTGACCACACAACTGAACCAACACCTCTACAACAGTGTGAACAAACACTTCTCTGCATAAGATGCATAAGACTTCATTAATTTCAGCTAGGTGACCTAATACACTGGCAGCTGAGTGCATAATTACTAATTTTGCTGAGAAATTTCCAGAAATCCCTGCAGTCTGTTTTCAGTACACTGCTATAAAATAGCTACAAAGCATTAGGCGAGTTTCTATGGTCAAACTGCTGTGCCATTCATTCACGTTTTATTTGCAGAACTGAGGGGCATTAGAGACCAAACTCCCCTCAACCCCGGGTTAGGATTAACGCCAACACTGATGTGAAAGCTAGCTTTTATCACCAGGTGCTTCGTAGTGTGGGTCTTGGCCATAATTTATCCATTCAGACAGGTGCAAGAACGTGTTTGCCATTGTTCGGCTTAAATTTTCTGTTTCTAAATTTTTCCAAATGACAGCGACAAGGCCACAGTGAGCGGCTGTCTGGGGGTCTGGGTGAGGCTTCAATCGGCGTGAAAAGAAACTGTGGTAACGTCGGTTAATGCTAGCTGACGTTGGGGACAAAGTTACATTTAGGGGAAATGGCGATGTGTCCCGTTTTATTTCTGGTAGTCGGACACTGAGGTCCAGAAGGCAAAGTGACAAGCCAGCTAGCTATTAGTATCTGCAGCAGGACAGCCGCCGTTGAGCCCGTTAGTACAACGATAAGCTAACAGTTAGCAACAGGCCAAAAAGCCGGCGTTTTTCCTGCCGCAAGCTCACCCTCATCTTCGACGTCATCCTCGAAGTCCTCCGGGTCGCTGAAGGAGGGCTCCTCCTCCTCATACTCGGGGTCGTCCACCATATCCACCGTATCTTGCATTTATCAGGCGTACGAGACGGATTTCTCGCTACAACGGAGCAAAATCCCAAAACGTACGAGGCTGACGGTCCCTCAGCCGGTGCGGCACCATGTGCGACAACGTGAAAATGGACGATGTGACGGAAACGCAACACCGGAACTAGTTCGGCGGCAAAGACGCGCCGCGGGCGGGGGGTTAAAGTTGTAAAACACGGGGATCGGCGGTGCGTGGCGCCCGCACAGGTGCTGTAACCTACATACACGTTTACGGATCAGCAAGCAGCGCAGGCGTCCCTGTTGTGCCTCTCAGATGTTACGCTGAAAAAGAAAAGAAAAGAAAGAAAGAAGAGAGAAGCCACGCACCGGTAGACCCGAAACTATTTCCTGCGAGGTGGACGTTTAGCGAAACTACCAGGAAAAACTACATTTTTCTGGCTGTATTTCCAGATACGTGAGTCGGTGTTATCTTACTATGTGCGCTTCGATGTAACTGTAATGCATCATGAGGTCTCGTTAACACACACACACGTTAGTACTATGGACAGAGAGTGTGTGTCGCTGCTGCCCAGCGTGTGTGAGGTGCTGGCGGACTCGGGGAGGTCTCTGCCCGATGACACCAGCCTGGAGAAACTGATGGACTGGTTCACGGGGCTCACCAAGGCTGGTTAGTGCTGAACTTTGTGGGGTGGTTTGTCTGTCTGTCTGTCTGTCATTACTCCAGCCTTCTGCTCTTGCTGGTTTCCTCCCTCTCTGACCTCTCAAGGTGTGTGCTTTTAGATCCTTCTTTGTGGATTACTGCAGCTAGATGTCAGGTGAATTGGAGACAGTTAAATTACAAGGTGGCCCTACTTTTACACACACACACACACACACACACACACACACACACACACACACACACAGAGGTAACTGGATGGATACAAGGCTGGATTACAAACTGGACAATGTGATTCCCAGGGCCCCAGATCCTGAGGGGCCCCAAAGGCTCAAGGTTCACAGTGTGACAGTTAATTTGTGGTAATTTTGCCACTTTGTTTGGGAATATATACCACTAAAGCACTATATGAAATAAGGCTGCAACTAATGATTATTTTGATCAGAATCTGCAGAGTATTTTATTGCTTTTCTAATTTTTTTTTATCATTTTGTCTATGAAATGTCAGGAAATAGTGAAAAATGGCCATCACAATTTCCCAGAGCCCAAGGTGACTCATTCAAATTGCTTTCTAACAGTCCAAAACGTAAAGATATTCAATATAATATCATATTAGACAAAGAAAAGCAGCAAACCATCACATTTGAGAAGCTGGAACCAATGAATGTTTTGCATTTTTGCTTGAAATGTGACACAAAATATTCAGTGATTGTGGAGGGGCCCTGTGTCTTTTGATATCTTTATTATTTCTCTTGACATAATGCATACATGGTGAATATTCCTAAATCATTATATGTTTAAAAATGAAGCTGTCGTTGCTAGTCTGGCAAAGACCAAACGATACATAAGAAATGCACAGAGAGTAAGAGGAACTTGGGGATCTCCCTTGAGGGTTATTCCAGCCATGGGCTGGGTAGATGGATGTTAGATCTGTAACACTGTCTCATGTCCACCTTTTCTCCTGATGAAGGGGAATCTCTGCTGAAGTCCTGCCCATGTCTGCTTGAATTCATATCCGCTGTGGGCAACAACACATCTTCAGACCCCGGTGTCCTCTCCTTCACTCTCAAACTCACCGGCTTAATGGCTGCCACTGAGGACGGCTTCAAAATGCTTCAGGTAGAGTTAATGACACCTTGTACTTTTACTAAAAAAGTTGTTACAAACAGTTTCTGACTATGGTGATGCCCCCCCTGCAGGAACGCTCTGTTCTGGACCAGGTCTTCAACCTTCGGCACTGGCAAGACGCAGGGCTCTGGGAGGATCCTTGTTTACGGATTGGCTGGATTCAGGGCTTAAAGAATTTGCTGCAGCACCCAAAGGCTCTCAGTTTCTTTGTACAATCAGGTGACACTTCATGTAGGAAATGACACCATCTCTCCTAATATGTTGTATATTATACAAGACAAATTTGATAAGAGGGAGGGAAGTGATGTTTAAGAATAAAGACTAAGAATTTTACTACTTTATGATTGAAATGTTTTTTCCTCACTCTCCAGATTTCATTGAACCGCTCCTACAACTGCAGACAGACACAAGTCTATTTGTTGCCTCAGCTGCCAATCAAATGCTCGCCCACATCCTGCTCTTCTTTCAGCCAGTCTCGTCTGCAGGATGTAACGGCATAGACAAGAAAGAGGAAGCTGATGTGAGGACATGTGCCTCCATCACAGACTTAGAACCCCCAGCCGTCACCATGGAAACCAGCGCACAGTACGCTGCTGTTGTCGCGACGATCACAGAGTACCTCGAGGAGTCACTGGTTCCCAAAGAAAACACACAGCTCCATCAGAGTCTGCAGAACTTCAAACTGCTGGCCCTGCTCCTGGCCCGGTCTGGGCCTGCTCTGCTGGACAAGCTGCTCCAGACAGTCGCAGACTCTCTGGAGGAACTGGCGACAGCAGGCTGCAGTCAGCTCACGCTGCCTCTGATGGACGTCATTCTGGCTGCATACAGGTAGACTGGCTCTCTCTTATGAACACAGACACAGTGTGACATGGGAAAATTCACTTTACAGACAGCAGTCAAATAAAAAGTAAATGCAGCAATAAATACAATTACTGTAAATACATATAATACTAATCATCACCAATCACCAAACCCATCTAAAAGAAAGTATTAAAAAAATTAAAATAAACGGATGGCCCTTTTTACATTTATTGGAAGTAACAGGCCAAATTACACTTATCACATGTTTAAAGCAAAAGATGAATAATACTGTAATTCCCTAAATAATTAAACGATTTAGAAATGGAGTGCATCTGTTGACATATTTGCCTTTTTGTGCTTTTATTGCTTTTACAGTGGACGTGACGACTAGTTAAACAAAATAGTTACATTATAAAAAAGGAGTCCAGTGAGTTATAGAAAATAGAAAAACACATATTTTCATGTACTCATAGAAAATATAGAATTAAAGGAATAGTTAAGAGAAGCTGCATCAATCTCCCCCACCCATACACTAATTAATACATAATGTGAAAAGAAAGTGGGAAAAGTTAGTGTAGAGCTGAAACAATTAGTTGAACATATGACACCGTTTTATATGTATAACGAGTGGGTTCAGTGTTAAACAACGTCCATGTTTGTCTTCAGCAGCTCCGGCACTGATGAACGTGTCCCAGACCAACGCGTCGCCCGTCTTCTATCGTCCATGTTGAACATCAACAAACCCTCTGACCTCATTCATGCTGCAGCTGCTTTTCTTCGCAGGAGTCATCCGTAAGCATGACTTCACACTTTTATACAGAATGTGGCTTCACCGTCACCAGTACAAGCTCAGTTTGCAGAGGTTTTCTGGCAGAAAACCAGTATTTATTTACCAATTCTCATGGGTGCTTTTCTTTTCCTGTGTTTCCATCCAGTGATGCTGTCCACACAGCCCGGGCTGTGAGAATACTACTGCTACCCCTCGACATAACAACTGGTCAGACTCTACTGGGCACAAACACCATTGGTAAAACACACAGATGTACACAGTAAAAAAGAATGAAAACAGTCTGTTGTTTAGCATCTATATAATTAAATAAATGTTTGTTCCTGCAGCAGACGAGCATCGGATTTCAGTGGAAGAGCAGCTGAAGAGTAAAACCTCCTGTGTCTCTATGATCTGTGTCTGTCTTTCAAACACACCACAGATCACACTCATGGTGAGGCTGTAAGCACAACAGAAAACAGAGGAGAGGAAATGGACTGTATTTTTTATGTGAAGCAGACTAACATCACTGTCTCTCTCTCTCTCCCTCAGCCTTCTGGTGTCCTGCCCTGTCCTCCAGATTTAATTGTCACTGCAGTTCTGTCATTGTTAAGGATCTGCAGTGGCGACTCTCCCTCCTCATCCGCTGGTTGTAGTGAAGCTCGCAGGAATGTAATCGGCAGTGGCAAAGTTCAGAAATGTGCTCTAGAGGCTCTGACAGCTCTCAGCAGCAGCCCAGGTAAAACTGTGTGTAGGTGTGGAAATATTAATCACTTTTACTTCAGCTTGAAACAGACAGTCACGGTGCCAACAGAACTTAACTGAATTAGACAATATGACGTGGGGCATTATAAAAATCTACTGTATATTAATCAAACTCAACCTAAAGTAAATACTGGAAACATACAGCAGAACAGTAAAGAAGATCATAAGACATTTTCTTGGTACTGAGTAGCCAAATCTCTCCAAGTAAATAAAATGTAAAATTTAAATTTAAATTGCTCCAAACAATTTGCAGGATTCTCCAACAAAACAGAAGAAAGCAAGATAAAAGAGCATCAAAAACAAATGCTACAGTATATGAACAGTATGATATAATGTGTTTTTCAGGTTGAAACATTTAGTTTGTATCCTCCATCTTGTGTGTTTCAGGAGCGAAGGAGAAGATCAGTGAAGTGTTCACAGTTCTGATAGAATATCTGGACAATCCTGATTCTGACCCCACTGTAAGTTCTTCCTGTCTATGCAAACTTTGATACAGCTTTTTATTTTGTTTTGTCACTGACCATCTTCTTCTACTGGCGAGCAGTGACTTAGAAGAAGCCACCACCACTCACTGATTGTCTTAACCTGCGTGTTTAAAGAGATTTGAAGAAAAAAGTCATAATATTTCAAGAAAAAGTTATTATTTTGTGGGGGAAAGTTTTCATTTTGAGAAAAAGTCATACTATTTCTAGAGAAAGTTGTAATTCTTTGAGACAAAGGTGATATTTCAAGAACAAAGTCATAATATTACGAGTCGTAACAAAACAAAAAAATCAATAAACTAGATCTTTTCAAAACTTCTACTTCACACAATGTGATTAGATGTTTGTCATGTATAGAAGCTATATGCTTGAGAGTGGAACAGTAGTATGACAAAATAATCTTGACTAAAGGTCCACTTACTAGCTTTTTCCAGGGCTTTCAGCCACATCTCATGGCCTCCGTCAGTGCATGGAGTTTGCTCAGTTGCCATTGAGTTGGTTAGGGTTAGTTGACTATACAGTATATACTGTTTAAGCTGAAATGGTTAGATGATCAATAGATCGACAGAAAATTAATCGGCAACTATTTTGACAAAAGATTAATTGTTTCTTTTTTATTTACAAGCAACAATATCAAACATTCACTGGTTCCAGCATCTTAAATGTATGAACTGGCTGCTTTTGCTCTGTTTTATATTCTGTTTTTGGACTGTTGGTCGGACAAAACAAGCAGTCTCTAGACAGCACCCTGGATCCTGAGAGACTGTGAGGGTCATTGTTTCAGTAATGTTTGACATTTCATAGATATAAACGATTAATCAAGAAAATAATCAGCTGAAGTCACATTAAGATGGAGTCTCAGTTGTGAGTCTCTTTAGGAGGGTTTCAGACTTTAGCTAAAAAGATCTGTAAATCGTTATCTATCTCACGTGGTTTTCTATCATTGAAATGATGTCTGTGTTTCTTAGGTGCTCCACAAGGCCTACCAGGCCTTAGTAAAGTGGACGAGTGTGTGCACAGACCTCTCCTTTATAACAGACCAGCTCAGACGAGGTAAAGTTCCCCAGCAGCCTCTTCTTTAAAGCTCATGTGTGATGAAATCCACACAGAACTCCGCCGTTGTTGTGGTTATAATGTGTTACTGAAATTATATGTATGCGTGTCCCTACTAGATCTTGTCGAGGTAGTGAAGAAGCGTGTGTGTGACATGCGTTGGGAGGTGAGAGACTCGACGGTGGAGTTTCTGGGACACCTGGCAGGTGTGTGTGTCTTCCTGAAATCAGCCGAGGAGGAGGAGGTGTGTGATGTGTCTGAGGCTCTGCTGGGCGGCTGCTGTACCACTCCTCTCCTGAAGGAGGCACTGCAGGATACAGAGAGCTACGTGAGAGCCAGCGCCATCTCTGCACTGGCAAAGACACTGGCACACAGCTGGCAGCAGGGGGCAGCACTCACTCAGGAGGAGGTAGGCATTTACATTTGACTTGCTGTGGTGGACGATACTGTATCAGATTTGTTTGGTCCTTCTTCTATCAGTTGTGTAAGATCTGGGTTGATTTAATCTAAAAAATAAAAACAATGAGGTGTTTTCAGATGGCTGCAGTACAATGTAAACTTGACTGCTATTGAATATTGATAATCCTAACTTCTTTTTTTTAATACTCCTTTATTTGTTAATAATTGTGATCCCTTACAGTAGTTACTTCTCAAGAAGAAAATAAAAATAAAATAAATAATCCTAACTTCTGTGTCCTTCCAGACTGAAATAGTGAGCCGGCTGCTTGAAATCCTCTCCCAGGACACAGAGGGATTCGCCAGGAGGGCTGTCGTACGATACTTCATCTCCTGGTTCTCTTCACGCTCCTCACACTCGCCTCCATCGTCATCCGCCTCCTCCGCCTCTCTCCTGACGCAGTGCATACGCTCCGCCCTCTCACAAGGCAGCGCAGATCTGGACTGGGAGGTCAAATTTCACACGCTGGAGCTGGCTGAGCTGCTGCTGGACGAAGCCTTTTCAGGTCACCGGGGCTACAGGAAGGGCTCAGACACGCATCATGCCCTACCGCACCCTTACGGTGTAGTTTCTGACCACGTCCACACACTTCACACTCACACTGGTGCACACGCAGAGGGTGCGGAGTCAGATTTGGCCGCAGCGTTGAACAGTCTGGTCGAGCAGGGAGTCATCGCAGCGTTGTTGAGTGGTCTGGTTGACTGCGATAGGCCTGTGGCTCTGAAGGCCTGTCGACTGCTGATAACACTCAGAGAGACAGTCTGCCCTCTGTCGCTAGGGGCACTGGATGCTGCTGTGGCAACTGTTGCCAGGGTGTGCTGTGAACTGCCTGGCTGGGGCTGGGGGCAGGAGATCAGAAAGATCCTGCGGATGAAGAAGAGCGATCGGGACATCGCAGCAAAGAGAAGCTTCAGTGGAGCAGACGAGGTTGATTCTGAAGACTGTGGCGTGCTGACAGAGGGTGCGAGCGATGGAGGTGACCGTGTGATTGTTAGTGTGTGCGAGGTGTTGAGGTCTCTGGGTTTAGACGAGAGGCTGGACGTCCTGACTCAAAGCAGCGACCATATCCACAACTCCCCCCTCTCTCTGCTGCAGGACATACTGACTGCGAGTGCCGCTCACACTCATCCAGACACACAACCAGGGCAAGAGGTCATAGTGGACTGCTACTGACACACACACACACACACACACACACAATGCCTTATGCTGGTTTGTTATCAGTGATGAACAACACTTTTAACTCAGGGTATATTTGCCTTCATGTTGTTGTGATACTTTTGCCCTGATTTTACTGATTTGTACATGTATATTGTTTCGATAGTGTAACACAGTCGGGTCTCTGTGTGTATTTGTGAACATGAGAAAGTATCTTGGACAGTAACAAGACCAGAGACCTGAGATCTCAGAGTGAGTTCAGCTTTTTCACATTGTGATTTGAACAATATTTTCACCTTTTATTGGCTGTTAATAAATAATCCAACTGGAAAAACCTCAACAGTTTTGAAAACATTATATTAAAAACATTTAATATTACATTTCATTATGTACCAATCAGGAACTTGTTGATCTTTGTTGGCTTATTCATGATATAATGTGCCTATTGATTTTTAAGATGCACTGATACAATGTAGATGCACTCCTCTTTGCTTCCAGCAGAGGTCAGTCACAACCAGGGTGGGAAATTAACTTTAAAATGTGAACATTTACCAGCCACTGACAGATAGATATTCAAATTTACCAGCCACTCCATAGTAAATCAGCATTTTGTGTCTGAAATCTACCAGCCACTTTCATATTTTACTAGCATTTGACTGGTGACTGCTGCTAATTTCCCACCATGGTCACAACCATACACTGTATACATATAAAGCCAAAACATCTCGATCGCCCCCTGGTGTAGATGGTTTCTGTCATTTCAGGTAGTTCTTATCATACTGATGTTTGTTCAAGTGTTTGATTAGTGTTAATTAGTTATTTGATGCTATAAAAACGGGCTGTGACATCATGATTTACAACTGTGAGTGTGCTCGCGATTGGTTCAGGTGGGTGTATGGGCAGGACCTCGACACCCCTGCTCCTCCACAGATCACTACTGCGCAGACTCTGGCTCCAAATGACGTCACCAGTGCAAGATGGCAGCGCCCGTATCCAGGATATGTTGGCTTCATTTTGTACAGTGGTAGGAAGTGGAGACGCGTCGTCCATCTTTATATACAGTCTATGGTCACAACTCACTAATAGAGTTCTGCACAGGCCTAAAACAGACCTGACCAGACCTGGACCCATGTCTTTACAATCCAACCTGACGATACTGTCAGATATGAGACCGCAACACGTTAGCAGTGTAGCAGCAGTAGCTTCAGTCCTATGCGGCTGGAGTTGACAGTTGTGCTGATTAAAATTGAAGCATATTTGTTTCAACAGACCTGCGTGAGGTGGATGACTAAAAGACGCAGTTGAAACATGTCCTGTTAGAAAGAAAGAGAAAAATATCTTAATACCTGAAAATAACCAAACAGACATCTTGTTGGAACCTCGGGTCGGGTTTGGGTCGGCTGTCGGGACTCACCAAACTCTTTCACATATAATTCAATGATATCCGTCACACACTGATTAACAGTTTAATTAAAACATCCCTCAGTTCTACGGAGATCTGTACCTTTGTCCACAAATGAATAGCTGTAAATACATATACAGGTAAATCTTTGTGAAAATGGTGTTATGGTCCAACAGCTTCATACTGATGGATAAGCAACCACTCCTACTGCTTCCTCTAAATCTGTGCTGACATCTTATTTTGAATGAAGATAAGATAAGATGAGCCTTTATTGATCTCCAGAAATAAGTACAGATAAATAGAGAAAAGGAAAAAATAAACAATTTAAAATATATAAAGTATTTAAAATACAAGAGCAATTGAACACAGGATAAGGCAAAAATTAAATTCTTTAAACCTTTTAAAATATGAACAAGAGTGAGCAAGTGAATCAGCTGCAAGCACTTGGGTTAACCTTTGAAACAACTTGCTATAATCATAAGAAGATAGTCATAAACACTCCAGGTCTCCACACTTTTCTAGGTTATTTTCATTCCTTCCTTCCTTCCACTGTCGCTGATTTCCCTTGTGGAAATGCTTCATTAAAGCCCTCCAGAGTTTAAAGTGTGTGGACATCAGAGATGAAGATGGAGCGGGCAGTCGCCACCTCCTCCACGTGTTCACACACTCTGCAACTCAGTCACATGGAAGAACAGAGGGACACGCGCAGAGAAAACTCTCCTCATTAAGTAATGAGCGGGATGTCAGCGACTGCCTAAACACGCACACACACACACACACACACACACACAGATGATCTTATCCTGTAATAGTGTCATCCCCCTGCTGTGCTCTAATCACACAGCTGTATTCTCTCTCTTCATTCATGAAGTGAAACTATTTTCATAGCTGACTCGACTCTTCTCTTCAGCATGGAGGCGGTGGCTCTTTTCTCCTTCACGGCATCAGAAGCAGATGAGATCAGTTTCCAGAAAGGCGACATTATCAAGGTAAGCGCGTGTGTGTGTGTGTGTAAATGTTTGGGTTGATTTGAAATTTAAATTGGTCAAAGGTAACAAAAAGATTGCATGTTTACAAAGTGAGAATAATTGTGCATGTGTGTTCTAGGTGACAGAAATGGAGGATGATTCTTGCTGGTTCACAGCAGAGATCCAGGGGAAGCGTGGCTTCGTCCCAGAGAACTACATTTCCCTCCTTCCTTATCCGTAAAAAAAAAAAAGATTTGTCCACATATTTCATACTTAATTTCATACGTGATCAATTATACAAATCAATTTAGGATAGAAAAATGCCATTCTATAATATTATAGATGTGGATTGTTTTAACTACGATCGTTGACATCAGTGGTTCCTTTTTGTCTTGTGACCCTTTAAAATGAAGCACTGTCTATTTGTGACCTCCTCATTACAGGTGCTCAACCAAAAAGTGATTTTTCCTGCTCGGATTTCATTTGAAGGGATTTCTGAGAGGTGACAGTGTCTCACAAGACAAAAAGCAAAAATTAGAGAAAAGTCTGTCATTTTGGGAGCTATTCTGAGAGTCTTTTTGGGGTCCTGACCACTGATCTACATAACTGAGTTGATTTTTCATTCTAAAGGTACTCGTGCTTATGCCAGTTTAAAGAGCAACATGAATATATATAGTTAGCTCAAGAGGAGAGTATAGTTTTATAGTTTACATGCTGTGTGTGTGTGTGTGTGTGTGTTTGTAGGTGGTTTGCCGGATGGGTGTCAAGACTTGATGCTGAAAAGCGTCTGCGCTGGCAGGACACTGGAGTGTTCTTGGTGAGGGAGAGTGAATCAGCTCCTGGAGAGTTTTCTGTCTCTGTTAGGTCAGTAAACGCACCACACAAGCAAACACACACACACACACACACACACACACACACACACACACACACACACACACACACACACACAGAAACACATAAACAAACACAAGAGATAAATCTGACAAATCTCATGCTGCAGACTGACGTTCAAGTCTATTCCCATATTGTGATGTTAATTAGTTCCAAAATGTCTGTGTGCTGTGGTGCAGCAGTTATATTTGCATGTGTTGAATCTGTTGTACTGCTGTCATTTCCCATTCAACCCCCCCCCCGCTTTGCAAGAATGTGTCTTTATGAGCAGAGAGGTAAGCATCCACACCTTGCTGTTAGAATGTACTGTGCAGTCAGAAGTGTTGCAGCAGCATCTCCTTGTTATATTATGTTTTTCAGTTGGATGTTTTCCGTCACATTGAGCACATTAGCAAGTTACAGCATCCACGTGTCTTTGAGTGTGCGTCAGGGTCAGTGGAGAGGAGAGTCAGACTATTTAAATATGAGAACCCATTGCACTAAAAATATAACAGCCACACAGACAGTAAGAGAGAAAGAGAGAGAGAGTGTGTGTGTGTGTGTGTGTGTGTGTGTGTGTGTGTGTGTGTGTGTGTGTGTGAGAAGGTGTAATTGGGTCACCACCGTGACGTGGGACACATTCAATCATTGAGGGTTAATTAAATGTGTTCAATAATCAGGGCATTACATAACACCACTCAGTCTTTAATTAAACACAGGTACATTATGCAATGGACACATGCCACAGACAAGCATGTACATATTGTGCACATATTCATGTTTTAAGGCACAACATCTGTTTGCCTGCAAGGGCTGAGAGTTACTTGCTTTATTTATGTGCATGAACGCAGACGCTTAACTCAGTGTAATCCTCAGAATGATCAACAGAGGGCGATCATGTTCAGGAAGAGTTCACGAGAAGTGTTTTATAGTGCAGTCACTGCAGTGACTCATTAAAGGAGATTCTTTCAATCCTCAACACGTCTGCAGTTCACCAAATGATTAATTGAGAAAAAATAAACAGCTATTTAAATAATCAGCACTAATCTATAAAATGTTACAAAGTAGAGAACAAAAAAAAAACCCTCACAATTTTCCTTGAAGTCCAAGGTGACATCTTCAAATTGCTTGTTTTGTCTGACCAACCAGCCAAAACCTAAAGACGTTCAGTTTACTCTCATATAAAACAGAGAAAAGCAGCAAATTCTCACATTTAAGAAGCTGGAACCAGCAAATGTTTGCCAACTAATCGTTCCAGCTCTTCTCTGTATCCCTACTTCTTTCATCGGTGCTTATATGTTCACTCAGTCAGTTGCACAGTATCAGTACGAGACAAACTACTTAATAAATACTTAACTCCTATGAGCTTTTCAAAACAGCTCAGAGCAGTTTCATGTGTGTTTATTCACGTGTGTGTGTGTATTCACATGTGAGATGTATAGCCTGTGAGAAAACCTCCTGTGGTGGATATAGAGACACCCATTCATGCAGAGGATTGTGGTCTCATTCCCCACACTGACAGATGTATGCACATAGCCTCTGCATGAAAACAAACCTAAACAAAGAAAGAGGCAGAGGAATGAAGAATAACACAACTTTCATCTTCACACTGGTGAGAAGCAGTTGTTGGAGCGTAACGGAGCGTGAATGCCTGCCTTTATCCCTTTCTCACTTCTCTTATTTTGCAGCTACGGTGACAGGGTGGAACATTTCCGAGTGCTGGAGGGCGGCGGTCAGTACTGCATCTGGGACGAGTCGTTTTGCTCCCTCAACCGGTTGGTGGATTTCTACAAAACTCACAGCATCGCTGTGGAGAAAGTGGTCTGCCTCAGAGACCCTCCCTCATCCCCTCTCCTGTTGCCCCAACCTGGACGCAACCCTTACCCCAACCCTTATAAAAGCAGCTCCCAGGAGTCCCTCCCCTCAGCCCGACTCTACTCTCACCCAGAAAGAGAGGCCTCCCCGTGTCTGCTTGAACCAGTTTTAGCGGTATGACGAATCATAATTCTTTATAAACAGCTTGTACTTCTGTTAAACACACACCTGTTCGTCTGATGTCGTGGCTTTGCTCTGTCTCTGTGTAGAAACCTCGTCTGGCTCAGGCCCTCTGTGACTACACGCCCCCTCAGACCGCCCACCTCCACTTCCTGCGCGGTGACGTCATCGACCTGCTGGACTGTTCGAGGGCGCTGACCTGGAGGGGGCGCTGTCGAGGCCGAGTAGGAATCTTTCCGCCAGAATACGTCCAACCGCTGTACCACTGACACCATATCAAACTGAACACCTCCAGTAACATCTGTCAGGATGTAGTGACTTACCTTACTTATCCAATGATTGAACTAGTGATGAAACAATTAGTCCAATAATCGGTTAGTCCATTATTGATTGAAGGGCCTGAAAAGGTCTCACTAAGAGCTTCGGGGCCCTGTGTGAAAACAGTGTTTTCTGCCAAAGTTGGAACAGCTTTGGTTATTTCACGTGAGAGATTTCTGCGTTTCTTTTTCTCTGAGCTCTTCTCACTGGTTTGAAGTGGGCGGGGATTCAGTTGGGAAAAAAAGTGATGTCACATACTTGCACCAATCAGGATTTAGCAACATTTGAATCTGATGACAGTTGGTGGGTTTTTTGGTCACCATCAATCAAATCTGATCAAACCACATCCACACGGTCCTAATTAGTTTTTTAATGTTATACTCTAAATAATACCTAAAGAAGTTTTTTAAACTTTTATTATTATTGCTTATTTAGTCATAAATACTTAATGTTATAAAGAAATACTTAAAGGGGAAGTGCAACGATTTTACATCAAAGTCATCAAGGTCTTGGGGAGCACTACTGCATATGTGAAGGAAGTTTTATAAGCCTTTTGTGGCTCCACATACCGAAATCTTCAACCAAACTTGGTGGTCGAGTTGCATTGTGGGTAATGTAGGCACCGGGTTTTGACAAGGAAGAAGACTGACGATATCTCTGGTTCTGCTGCATCGATTTTGATTTTATTTTAAGTGCAATGCTACATTGGTGAAGTACTCTTTTAAGATGTGAAACCAAGTTTTCAGGGGCTTTAATCATTTAAGTCAGTTCAAGTATTAAGCAAAAATGCCAAATATTTGCTGGTTCCCGCTGATCAAATTTGAGGATTTCGTGTTTATCTCTTTCTTTTATCATTATTAACTGAATACCTTTGGATTTTGGACTGTTGGTCATATAAAAACTGCGATTCAAAGACGTCACCTTGGGTTCTGTGGGTTTCATATTTTTCCGACATTTCACAGACTAGTCAGCAAATTAAAAATGAACTGACAGATTAATCGATAATGAAAATAATTGTTGCAGCCCTAGCGTGAAACTTTACAACCCATTTTCTGAGCCCTAATGTCCTCCTTTCACCAACAGCTTGTAATCAAATTATTCGTTAAAAGTGAAATGTAACTTTATGTTCGCTGTGTTTTACCATCTTGTCTTCTATGCCCCTAACCTCCTCTTTAGTAAATATCAGTAAACTGTACAGAAGCTAAATAAAGAGTGGTATTATCTGGTTATAAATAGTCTAACCTGCTTCATTTGTGGACAAACACTTGTGGCTTTGATGCACATATCTTTAGATTTATTTGACATCACAAGAGAAAAACATTCAATGGACAAGTCGTCAAGATATTTTGTCTTTTGACTGATATGAAGTTATTTACATCCAGCAATGTGTACTTGCACAGTCAGATGCACAGCAACATAGTCATATTCTCAACCTTAGGGTTGATGCCCCTTGTGGGGGTCTGTTGTTAAGCAGAAAGGCGTCACAGGTACAGTACACCTGTACTGATAATAGCAATTTGTCTAATATATCTGTAATAATAAAAAATAAATGTAAAACTTCTTATTTGTCCATATAATTTGGATGCATTTGGAGCTGCACTCCTGTATACAAAAGGCAAACCTCTGCCATGTTTAAATTTACATGACAACTTAAAATCTCTAATAGCTGGAGTCATGAGAATTTGGGGGCCTAAAACAGTAATGGTCCAGAAAAGGTTGAGAAATTCTGATTTATATTCATAAACAAGCTAAATACCATGAAACAACACTAGAACAATAACTAGTTCAGGTTCAAAAAAACCTTGCTGGACAGACATAAATCTATTAACATAATATATAATTACCATTAAACATATAGACTCAAAAGGAAATGGAATTATGCAACTCACATACAACCTAAACCACATAGATGTATTATCACTATATAATCTTACTATATATAAGCTTTACATTTAAGATGATGTCCTTTTATTTAGATGTCATATTTTATCTGACTGCACATTCATGTCAGCTTGTTACAAGCCACAAGCTTCATTGTAATTCGTACAATACCCTTCTAAAACTTTAAAACTAGGTTACAACAAACAGGAGGAAAAGGTTTTATCAACAAACTATAAGCATATAGAGCGACAGCAGTAAAAGTGATTTTAAAAGACAACACTGAACACAACCTAAGCTGCTCAGGAATTCAAAACACTGTGAGATGGAACATTTTAATTACTTGAATGAACAAACTCTGCCATGTGTATCCCATGATTATCTATCATTATGTGTAATTTGATACAAATGTGGATCCAGATGCATTAAAACACTTCCCAACACTGTCTTTTATCAAAATAATACATTTGGTTTGCAGGTTTGTGCAGCCTTGGCGGAGGTATGTGCTTATCTTACAAGCTACATCTGCATGATTCACTTGAAATACAGTACATTCCCTTGATTTTGAAGGATTTGTGTAAAATCAGTACAAAAATCACAGTTTGTTCCCCCACCTTCTTGGATCTGGAGAACTCAGCGGCTGTTTGGCAGGCAGGCAGAGTTTCTAGTTCATGCCGGAGAGATTGGCAGGCGTTCAGCAGGAGGGTGAGGCAGGATGTTAAATCTGATCCTCTACTCAGGCAAAGTATGCATAGAGAAAAATGTTAATGCTGACCAGCAGGAGCGCATTGACACAGCAGAACCTGGACCAGAACACACTCTCTCTAACACTGAGAACTCTGGGAGCTGGAGTCTCCTCTGATCGCCGCGTTGCTGAGATACACAGACCTGCCCCCTGACCACATGTCCCCCGCCGTGTTGGCTCAGAGCCTGCAACATCACACACACACATACACAGCAGACACAGGAAGTTACAGTAACTACAGCAGCATCTGTGTGAAGATGACTGTTTATCACATGATGGCTGGTTTTATTCCAAGTGGCATAAACATTCAGACTCTTACCCTGGGAGCTACGGTGGCTGACAGAGGACACTTTCTGTAGAGGAATTTCTCTTTGCGGCTCTTCAGTCAGAGTCCACCAGGTAAGGTTATACACCTGGGAAAAGAGAAAATGGAAATGTAACAAAATGTTGGCATAAATACGACCTATATATAGAGATGGTGAATGTGTGTTGACAATATCCTGATGTAAAGAAAGAGTTCAACATTTTGGGAAATACGCTTGCTCCCTTTCTTACAGAGCGTTAGATGAGAAGATCGATACCACTCTCACGTATGTACGGTAAATATGAAGCTGGAGCCACCAGCCTGTTAGCTTAGCTTAGCACAAAGACTGTAAACAGGGGGAAAGAGCTAGCCTGGCTCTTTTCAAAAGGTAATAAAATCTGCTTACCATCACCTCTAAAGCTAAATATAATGTATAAGCGAGATATAACATGTTAATTATTGAGCTTTAGAGGTACCGGTAGGTGGAATTTGTTACATTTGGGCGGAGCCAGGCTAGCTGTTTCCCCCTGTTTCCAGTCTTTATGCTAAGCTAAGCTAACCAGCTGCTGGTTGTAGCTTCATATTTAACAGACAGACATGAGAGTGGCATCAATCTCTTCTTCTAAGTCTCAGCAAGAAAGCAAATAAGCGCATTTCCCAAAATGTTGAACTCTTCCATTAATGATATACTGTTTGTTAATTTCCAGTGTGGAGGGGAAGTTTCACACTCTTTATACAAGACAGTCAGGCCAATCTGAAGTCTAAACTTAGTAATATTACTTTTTTTTACGTTTTATTTACACGTGTGATTCAATTTTATTCTCGACATTTATTCTGGGCAATCATTCTTCATCTTAGATAACACAGAGCCATCACAGTTAGCATGGATTATATTTTCTATGCAACAAAATTCACCTAAATCACCTTTATAATAATAATTAAATGAGTTTCTGCATTTTTCATGGATATGAAGTACTGACGCACATTGTGATTAGTTGTCTGCGTGTACAAGGGAGATTATGGATGAATGTGGTGACTGGGTATATGACAGCGTGGTGTCTGTACACTGTAATATGCGGGGGAGTTAGTTTTGGCTAATTCTCTTGAAAATAGGGTATTTCATCAGAACAGCTGCTGTTTGCATTTTGAGGTCATAGACAGGCCAGAGTAATGACAGATATGAGAAATGGGTCACCGGCTTTAATGAGACTTGAAATATGAAGCATTTAGTCTGTATTTCTATTGTGTGCAACAATAGTTCTACTGTACTGTAAGGTTTAGCACTGTGGTTGATTGTTGATCTTTTGGATTTAGATAGACATGGCCTCTTTGACTGTCTTCTACCAGGCCAACCTTCAGATAATGCCTCTTGTTTTACATTACAGCTAAATACTTACATAAGCTTACTTCCCTAAAGGTTCTGTTATTTACGTATCTATGTGTACACACCTGTTCGTGGCTGGGTGGCGGTGTGAGTAGTGTTACTATAGTAACCACGATAGCAGTGAGCCCACAGAGCAGAATGGCGAAATGGAGGTAGTGGACGCCGCGCAGCACGGCAGGCGCAGAGTCCAACACGCCACATCTGGAAGGCGGGAAGGCAAACTCCAGCACCATCCTACACACGCCCACCACCAAACCCACCATGAGGCCCCAGAATGCACCCTGAATACACACAAACACACGTGTAAACACATACAGGTTACATTACATGCCTTCCTGAGTTCATATGCTGACCTTCCTGCTGCTAAAAGTATCGGTACAGAGCAGCCTCGGTTCATATGTGGGTGTGTTCGGCTCGTAACACTCTCACTTTCCCACCATGATAATCTGTCATCATTGTGTCAATTCTCACTTAAGTACACACACGTGCAGTGACTCCTTCTCTGCTCAGCCTTCAGCAAAGAATGTGATCTGTGCGGTTCGACTTAACACAGACAAAAATGATCACCTTGTTACAGCAGACAAAGCAAATGCCTGTACCTCTACTTTACTTCTCATTTTAAGTTAACAGTTATTATTGCGGTTACATTGCCAACTGTTGTGAAATGGCCTGTTTTTCTGGTTTTAGTTCATATAAATCTTAAAACACCAAAACGTATGTATAGTCACGTCATCATAACACACCACATGTGCTAGACACAGTGACACTAATTACAGGATTAATCAATGGTTTTATGAGTTTGCAGGTCTGGTTCAAAGACTACACACGTCGTGTTCCCATGTAAATAGGTCTGTATAGTTTGCTCTGCACAGTGTCAGACAGCGTGTGACACAGCGTGTGACACATCCTGTGCGGTAATGTGTGCCCTTTGACCTCATGATTCAACACCATTAAGATCGCTTGAAGCGATATGCTCCCAGTGTTTATATGAGCAAATAAAAAGCTCACACCCATTGACCGTTCTCATTCACTTTTTATAGGTAAAAGATAAAAGTGAAATGGTAACATCCAAATGAAACCGATGGCTGTGACATTTTATACACCCTCCAGTCAGCAGGTCTAAAGCCTTTGAGGCCTATAGATTTAAACTGTGCTAAATTTCATATGAATGTGAACGTTTTTAGACATCTAGGTTACCTCTAAGCGCCAATCTCATTGACTGTATTTTCATGTGTTGCTAGTTATGCTGCTGAAACCAGGCTAAAGAGGCTACAGCCACGCTAGCAGCTCTGTGAGACTTTACTTAAGGCACAGTGGTGCTTTGAGCTAAATGCTAATGTCAGCATGCTAATATGCTCACAATGACAATGCTAACATGCAGGTATTTGGTAAAGTACTGGATACATTTGACCTTTGAATTTTACACGAGAAGTATTTTAACCTGCAAATCACCAAATCTGTGTTTGTTGGCCTGCTGCTGACCCATGTTGTAACCCCAGTTCATTGTAAACACATTATATGTAAACTAAAATTGTCTCTTTGTAGCTTCATTCAGAATTGGAAAGAGGTGATATTTGCATTACAGAAAAGGAGAAAAACCCTTTCATTCTGAAAAACCTGAGAAAATGCCCTTTATTTTAGTAGCTAAACAGCATGTCAGCAGAGCACAGACACACCCAGGACTTGCTCTATTAAAACAGGGATTCAGTCTTGACTATCCAGTGGACTGGTCTTTACTTGCAGTCGAAAGAAGTTTCAACACAAGTGTTATTAGCTCTGGGCCAATACACATTCTTACTATGGCAGTGTTATCTCTTTTACCTCGCTCTGTAATCTTTATCTTCTAATAAGTTCGCTTTCCCACACTTGAGCTCTGTTATCAGCCAGAAACAATCACTTTAACTTGCTGGTTCCTACTGAGGAAATAATAAACAATACACTTCATAAAATGAGTGAATAACACACACACACACTCCACACTGAGCAGTGAGAGATGTTGGCAGCTGGATCCCACGTGAGGCTAATAAAGCCGTGCACCAGTACAGTGTAGGAGAAAGGACAAACTGTGCAAACCTCAAAACTCAGAACTCAAAACAGAATGTTCTGATGAGTAGTTTGGTGTCCAGAATGGAGTAAACTTTGAATGAAGTTTGGATATGTTTGTTTCCTGTGTAATATTTTGTGTCTTTGAAGAAGTCCCAAAAGTGTTCTTGGAATGAGATTTAATTCTGTTTATTTTTATTGTTAAATACTTACATACTTGTATGTTTCTGACTCTAATTAGTGCTGTCATGATTAGTCGATTAACGGATCACTCCACTGACAGAAATTGATAATTGATTGTCAAATTCTGTCGATGTTTATCAAGCAAAAATGCCAAACAGTTGCTGGTTCCAACGCGAGAACTTGCTGCTTTTCTCTCTTTTTTAAATCAGTATGAATTGGAATATATTTGGAAATTTGAAGGCGTTTCATTGGACTGTGGGAACTTTTGCTGGACATTTCTCACTGTTTTATTGCCAAAACTTTATAGACTGAACTAAAAATAAATGTTAGTTGCAGCCCTACTTGTATTATATGGACCCTTGGTGGATTGTGTGGGCGTTACCTGCTCATTGGTCCTAGTCCAGAAGACAGCCAGAGTGAAGACGGCAGTGACGGGTGGAGCGAGGTAGCTCGTCACTGACTGGATGTAAACGTACAGCTGGCCGCTATTGGCCGACTGTAGGATGGGGATCCACACCACGCTCACCACCACCAAGATCACAGTCACGATCCTGGAACAAACACGTACAGTACATCTCTTTCACTTACAAGCTTCCCTTTTTTTAATTGATACTGGTATTAAAAGTTCACCCTCCACTAGCATGATCAGAGTGCTTGGTCAGCTGGCACCCTCCAGAGTTTAAAGTCTTGCTCAAGGACACTAAAGCGGCACAGATGTTCTCTCACCACTGTGTGTCATACCTGCCGACCAGTAGCAGCTCTCGCTCTGAGGCCCGAGGGCGATGTTTCTTCCAGATGTCCATGGTGAAGAGTGTAGAGCTGCTGTTAAAGATGGAGGTCAGTGATGACATCAGAGCAGCCATCATCACCGCTATCATAAGTCCCCGCAAGCCTGTAACACACACACACACACACACACACACACACACACACACACACACACACACACACACACACACACACACACACACGGATGGAAAAAAAAAAGCCCATCAAACCATTTGACACATTTAGAATAAAATCGTTTTAAAATATTTGAAATGACAGCAGTATCCTCACCGCTTGGCATGAGTTCAATGACCAGTTTGGGAAAGGCAATGTTGGAGCATCCCACCTCAGCTCCACACACTCGCACACACTCTTCTGGATCCACACATCCTACAGAGTCTGAAACATGAACACACAGTCGCGGGTCATTCACACACAAAGGGGGGGGAAGACGAGATGAAATATTCTGCTAGTGCAGAATTCACGTTCCTTTGCCCTAATTTCTACTTATGAAGAGGTAAAGGAGCTGGGGGGCCATTCAACAAAAGTACCTCATTCAACTTGTGAGCAACTTGTGATCCTTACCGTTAACCTTGTTTATATTTTTGGCATTGTGTGGATATTTGGATATCTGTTTATTGATATTTTTATTTTTGCACTCTTTCCTACTTTGTACTGTAACCTCTGCACAACAATCTCATTTGGGATAAATAGAGTTCTATCTTATCTTATCTCTATCTATCTAAATTTGGTGTTTTATTCATGTGCGTGCACAACTTATATGAAATACACATTCTTTCATGGGACTTCAGAATTAAATCAGAACAAAAGTGGCCATCAGTAATTTTTATCCTGAGTTCAGCTGTGGTCTCCGTTATGTATGCTGTGAATTCAAAAGATCTTTAAGACGTAAAATCTCTTAAAATTGAATATATTTTTTAGATAGTTCAAAGTAAAAAGTGGTCCCACAGTGAGGCTCATCCCTCTGTTTGGTGCATCTCTGTCTGGGTAACCCTAAACCTGACCTCATTTTAATCTTAAAATATATTAACCCTGATCCAGACATTTATTAGTTAGTTCTCACAATGTTTTACCACTAAAAATCCAGCAGACCTTACAGTGACACATCACTAAACCAGCAATCACATGATTAGCAATACGTTTGGTATCTGCACTGCACTACCTAAACAGGACATTGGCCCAACTAACATCCTCCTCCTTAATATACATTTCCTTTAAATTAACATATGTTTAATCGGTATTAAACTAGATTTATACCACAATCATTTTAAAGTTAATCCCCTATAAGGAAAGAGTGTAGTCATTATATCACCGCAGATAAAAAAAACAAAACACAAAGTCTTATAAAATTTATAATTCTGGGTTAGTTATTATACTGTACAACAGTCCTTTCCCTCTGTCCAGACAGATGGGTGGAGTTTAACGCCTCTCTTTCCTAACCAACTACCGGACACTCCGCCTTTCTGCCCCCGGTGACCGAGCTTCCGTTGCCGAATCCCAGGGTCAGACACTCACCGGCAACTCCACACTGTACTGGACCTGGAGGAACGTTTTAACCGAAAATAAGTACATATAAACCGAGGCGGACTCCGACCCAGTGAAAGTTGAGACTCGGGCGCGTCACCTTAGTGATATTTACGACTGTTTGTCCTTCGGGGAACTCAGCAGTTGCCATTTTTGTGTTTTGAGCAGCTGTGAACCACCGCGGTCAGACTCCTGCACTCCGACAGAAAACAAAGAGGAAAAGTGACTCGTCAGCGCAACAGTTAGCTTGAGTCACACACAGTTTCAACACGTTTAAAGCAGGATTAATGACTTCTTTCTCTGTCTCAAGTACGTGTTCCGCTTCGGCTTGACTCACTGGCAGACACACGGGTACACTCACCCACCCAGACAGCTGCCTGACACCATGTCTGCCGGGCCCCGAGGCTGAAGCAGCTGAACCGGGCCGCCGCTGGAATTGCCCGGCCCCTGTCAGGTGAAAGGCGTGGCGCTGGGCGGCGGGTAGTACTTTCTTCGTAAAACACCTGAGTGTGTGTGTGTGTGTGTGTGTGTGTTAGTAACCTGAGATCTGGGCTGAGCTGGAGTCTGTGTTGAGGAACTGTTCTAGCGGTTTACTTCACTCAGATGAAAATCTTTCCCACTGGAGGGATCTGTTTACCGCCTCACGGGCCCAGGTCACGCGGACACATTATGGACCGTAATGACAGATCGCACTTTTTCGAGGTTTGACCCTTCGGGCCGACGAGATAAAAGTGGGTCAGAGTGGTTTCAGTACTTAACTGTTTATTGACCGGTGGATATATTGAGGCCATGGCGTTGTCTCAGATCCAGTGTCTGGATGATCACCACGTCAACTGGCGTGTGAGCGAGAGCAAACCGGAGTTTTTCTACAGTGAGGACCAACGGCTGGCGGTCGAGGCTCTCATCTCCAAGGGCCGCGATGCGTTCATGGACTGCATCAGCAAGAATGGCGTCCGGGAGTTCCTCTCGGAACCGGAGTTGGAGCGGATTGAGCACATAGCGGAGGCCTACCGGCCTGGGCACGAATATCATCAGAAGCCAGAGACGCCAGGGCCGGGGAACATCACCCCGGGGTCCGGGGAAGAAGGGGGAGACGGTGAGGTGTCGCTCCAGTACTGGCCAGACCGGTCTGAGGCCTCAGTGGCGGTGCTGGATCTCGGGTGGCCCGAGGCCATTTCATACCGAGGGGTCACACGCGTGACCGTGCACACCCAACCCCCAGCCGACGGCCACACGCACATCAAGGAGGTGGTGCGCAAGAGCATTGCATCAGCCCAGAAGGTAGGCAGTGAAGAGGATGATGGTAGTGATGGTGATGATGTTATAATGCAGTGATTAATGGAGTTCAGGGGATCTCCATCAAATCAAACAGAAAATAACAGAAACATCTCACAATACTCCGAGTTGAAGTACAACAGCCCTGCAGTAAATATCTTGCTTTCTTTGTGTAATTTATATCTACAGTGTTGACGCTGTCAAAGAGGCACTGATTCAACTCTTCAGCATTATTTAAAGACTACACTTGTGTTGTTGTATAGGATTATTAAGGTGTTTATATCTGGCTCCTCAATTTATGGAAATGTGGTTGACAAAACACGTTTTAAATACAATCCAATACAAAAACACACCGATACAGAGGCTCAAAATGTACCACAGCACTGAGTCAACACACACACAACAACCACAGTAATAGTCTCAACAAAAGCTGAAGAAGCAAGCTTCGTACAGTGCTACTGAATGCACCACAATTGAATATTTCTCTGGTTTCTCAGTATATAATACAGTTCACTACCATAAACTACAAAGCAGTGCTTGTCTGACACAGTAAAGAAAAAATAGCTTTATAAGCTTCACAAAGGTATCACAGGGCTGTTGTGTTTAGAGCTGAAATGATTAGTTGATTAATCAATTAGCCAGTCGACAGGAAATTAATTGGCAACTACATTTTTGATAATCGTTTCAGTCATCTTTAAATCAAAAACACCAGTTTACATTCTCCGGTTCCAGCTTCTCCAATGTCAGGTTTTGCAGTTATCTCTGTCATATATGATAGTGAACTGCACATCTTTGGGTTTTGGTCGGACAAAACAAGGCATTTAAAGATGTCACTATGGGTTCTGAGAAATTACAATGGGCATATTTCACTGTTCTCTGACAATTTACAGATAGATGAATCGAGAAAATATTGGGCAGATTAATTGATAATGAAAATAACCCTTTATTGCAGCCCTAATTGTGTTAAGTTGCATTACATTGGTGTTTTTGTCAACCCCCTTCTTGTTCAGTATTATTGCTTACACACTGTTTTATGTTTAAATCACTGACAGATTAAGAATGATTGTTTTGATCAGAGGTTTGTCGTAGTTGCAGTTGTACACTAGACAAATTCATATCTACCAAAAAATATTCACACATGATCTTCTTTGGACGGAATTTAATCCAGTTTCTCTAATTTATATCTGTCGAGTTGATTAGTTTCGTTTGTTTGCCTCTGTCTTGTCTCACGATCCTTAATTCTTTCCTTTCACTTCTTCCCTCACATGTGCCACACTCACACATGCACACAACAAAGTTTTAATGACACAAGTCTGATCTTGACACGCCAGTGGAAAGAAATGCTCTGACGTCAGTGAATACGTTACATGCCAGAACCTCATACATCACCTTTACCTCTCACATACATAAATGCTGGCACATGCACACACAGTCGTCTAGCTTTTCCCCAAAGCAACAAAAGTCTTAAATTAATTAGACTCAGTTCCAGAGTTAAATAGTTTTTCAGTGCTTGGAAAGCACTACAGAACTTTTTCCCCAAGGCTGCTGTTCCACTGAACTCAGCTAACAACTTATCTTCTTTTACCTTCTACTTTTTCTAAGTTTTTCTAGGATTGACAAGACTATGTATCACACTCAAGTATAATGACAATAAAGTTGATGTAAAATCTGTGGTAACAAACATCCTAACCTCAAGCCTCACTAACTAGCTTTTCTCTAGAGCTATTTTCTTGTTGATCTTATTCACTGAGTTGTTGGTCTTTGGGAGCGCAGTTCTGCAGTTTTAAAAGGTGAAGAGTGAATAGACAGTGCTGTGTGAAGAGTACCATGCTGTCACTTCACTAGTATTGCTGTGTTGTACCCACAGAACACACACTGTCCAGACACTTTACACTGAGTGCAAAGCACTCTTTGTTTGCAGCGGTCTCTTTACAGGACGTCTACATTCAGAGCAGTTACAATATTCCTTGTGTTTGAGGGTTTAATTAGCTTTTTGAATGCAGTTATTGTAAGTGCCCCGCTTCCTTTGAGGATTTAATGGATTTCATATTGTTGATTAGAGTAGCTTAAATTGAACCCACCCTCACAGACCAGGAAACACTAACACCATTTGTGGTTTCCTCTGTGTGTGTGTTTTTTTTTTTTTTTTTTTGTATGTGTGTGTGTGTGCGCGCATGTGTGTAGGTGATAGCCGTGGTGATGGATGTGTTTACAGATGTGGATATCTTTCGAGATCTGCTGGATGCAGCCTACAAACGCAAAGTTCCTGTATACATAATCATTGACATGGCTGCAGTGCCCTGCTTTCTTTCCATGTGTGGCAGAGCTGATATGCACCGTGGACACCTAAAGGTATGTCTGCACACACACACACACACACACACACACACACACACACACACACACACACACACACACACCCAGATGATGTTATGATAAGCTGGGGGATGAGCTAGTTAGATAGATGACTACTCTTGATAAGTTTATAATAATAGAAACCTGTTTATTTTAAAAAGCTCCTGTTTCAATATGTCAAATACAATGTTTTTGTTAAAGACACATTTTGCGATAATAAGTATATTACTATACAAGGGAAATATTTGAAAGTAGGGCACATATTTGATGTAGGTGTAACAGGTTTTTGCCTGCAGGCATTGATAAGGTGCTTGCACCAACTAGTTGTTTCCCATAGGCTGAATTTCTTTGTTGTTCTTTGCCTCTCTGAGTTGAACTGGTCCAGGCAGTAACAGAAAATACTTATTGTTTCTTGGGGACTTTCTAAATATTTTAGACTGGTGGCCAGAAAGACACTAAGCACATTCCTGTCTGTGCTGCAGGCAATTAGATAAACCACGCACTTTACTTCCTGTAGCATGTTTCTGTTTCATTTCTCCTTCTTCCTCACGGCATTAACCACCAGACCTCCCCCCTCTTTGAGCTTCTTTCTTATCTGCCATCTGTTATTATGAGCGTTTACGATTCCTATGCTTTGTGTCTCCTGTGAGATTTCGCATAGAACATTTACTTACGAGGTAACGCTCGGCCTGGAACCACACCCTTATCACAGGGCCAAAGACAAACACCGCAGGGTGTGTCATACAAGCATGCACATACATAGATACAGTCCATGCTCTAACCTGTAAAGCCAACACGAGGTTATGGTGGTATTAATAGAGAAGAACTGTTCTTGAGCAAGAAGATAACTCATTCTTTTCCATCTACCCATTCTCTTGTCATCTTTATTTCCCTTTTGTTCACTAAAATCTTTCCTCCCACTAACGCTTAATCCTAAAGAGCCTCTCTTTATGTTGCATAAACCCTGTGTGTGTGTGTGTGTGTGTGTGTGTGTGTGTGTGTGTGTGTGTGTGTGTGTGTGTGTGTGTGTGTGTGTGTGTGTGTGTAGAATCTGCGTGTACGCTGCTGTGGAGGTGTGGAGTTCTACACACGGTCGGCACAGAAGGTGTGTGGATCACTGAGCCAGAAGTTCCTCCTGGTAGATGGAGACAGAGCCATCTCTGGTTCATACAGGTGAGCAGTGTACTACACAGTATGTTGTGAGTGTGCATGGACACAGTGCTACATTTCTGTGTATCGTTTATTTGTGTATTTAAAACTGCTCTAATCAATATTTTTACATTAACATGTATTAAATAACTATGTGACGTGAAAGGGGTCGCACTAAGAGACATACCCACAGAAGATTAGCAGCAGACTCTGCAGTTCCCCTTCGCTCCACTGAGCATTTTGGTATCTTTTAACTCATTGTTTTGGTTTTCTGGGCTACAACTTTTTTTGCTTCAGTCTCACCACTCTCATCCAGCTCTAAAAACCCTCTGTACTCTACCTGCTCACTACCAAACAGCAGACAGAAAATGTTAGCAGCAGAGAATATTTGTCAGATAGCCAGAAACACAACTCCAAATGAATGCTGATGTTGCTACCTGTCTGCTCCATGTGTAAATAGTCAACTGTTAGCTAACTCGTTCACCGTAACAACTTAATAAGATAATATGTCAATATTGAGTTTTTCACTGCTCCCAAGTGAAAATGTCCAGCTTTGACACCTCCCAGTGGTAGCATCAAAAACACACTGGGGCCGACAGCATTGTACTGTGAAGTCACTGCTGTGAATTTATGTTTCCATGTCTGTGTTATTCCAGCTTCACCTGGTCCTCATCTCGTTTGGACCGTAACCTCATCACTGTGATCACAGGACAGGCAGTGGAGACCTTCGACTTGCAGTTTTGTGACCTTTATCTCATGTCCAGAAGTGTGTCACTCAACAAGGTTCCCATGGTAGATGAACCAATCCCTGACCCACTCCCTCAGACGGCTCCTGCTCCAGTGTCAGCTGCTGTTGCTAGGAAGCTCATCAATCCCAAATATGCCCTTGTTGCCACAGGAACCCACACAAGTCCCACTTCTTCTGACCAAAATTCCAGCAACAAGAACTCAAACATCCAGAATCCCACTGGGCTAAAAATGATGAAGGGACGTCGTAAGGGGGTTATCGAAGAGCCGCCCATACACCCGGGATTAGCCCATCTGGAGAAAGTGTACCTGATCCCGTACCTTCCTACCTGGCCAGAGCCAGACCCACCAAGCGACGTGATTGGCTTTATCAACATCAGGGATGAAAAGCGAGCCAATCAGGTTCACTTACAGAGGTCGGAGAGGTTTGAGGTCAGCCAGGCTATACGCTTCAGCTCACCACTGATACTACCAGCAAAGACTGAGGAACCCGCTTCAGGTCGGGATGCAGACGCTGCAGGAACAGCAGAAAATCCTTCTGGTAATACAAGTACAGACACCTCTACTCCTGTGAGTCCAACCGAGAAACAGCTCAAAGAGCAAACACACATAGCTCCGAATAAAGACCAAACTGATGTAACAGATTCCAGAGCGCCCCCTCAGCAGCCAAACACACCTTTAACACAAGACACACACAAACCAAATGCACACACTCCTACACCACCATCCAATGTTACTGCTGATTCACAGCCAACAGACAATGCAAAACAAACTCCAGAGACTCAACCAACTAAAGCACCTCCTGTTCCTAAACCCCGCACACTGCAGTTAGTCATAGACCCCGTCCCCTCAGAGCAGCCTGGCCAACCACAGGTCACTCTGATGAAAATGGACAAATTGGAAAGTTTGGATGCCTTTAGCAAAAAGAGAACCCAGGAGGAGCTGACGCCAGGCCGTGGCCGCATAACATCAAAGCATGACGGCGGGGACTCTGGCAGCAACGGTGACGGCAGCCAAGACAGCACCAAGGTCATGTGTGACCGAGCAGCCAATGATAATCCCTCAAGCACTTCTACAGCATCAGAAGAGGAGTTTTATGACTGTTCCCAGCCAGAGCCAAGAGACCCGTTGACCAACGGAGTGACGACAGGGTCGGGTCGCGGGCATCGCCAGGGAGACGGGGTCAACATGATGGCCCGTCTCTCCCAGAGCATGCTGGATCTGCGGGAGCCCAGCCAGTCAGATGACAGCGCTGCACTCATCCGCCAATCACAGCAGCTCCGCAGACAAGCACACCCATCACCACATAGGCACATAGGACAGGTGAGCACCCAGTAGAGATTATATCAATATTTCTAATCCTTTGGTGTTGAAACATTTAGTCAATCAATTGCTTAATCAATTGACAGACAATTCATGGCCAGAAATTAATATTTTAAGTCAATTATCAAGCAAAAATGCTGTGTATTTGCTCATTCCAGGTTTTTTTTCAGTTTTCTCACATTTTACAGACTAAATGATTAACTAGTTAGTTAAATCAAAATAATCATTCATTGATAATGAAAAAATAATAGTTAATTGTAGATGTGAAATGATTAGTTGATTAACAGAAAATTAAACATTTTAATAATCAACCAGTTGTTTTTTTTAAAGTAATTTTTCAAGCAAAATTTTCAATGGTGAGAACATGCGGTTTTTCTCTGTTTTATATCATTGTACATTTTATATCTTTTGGTTTTTGGACTTTTATAAGCACAATGAAGACATCACCGTGGGCTTTAGGAAAATGTACTGGGTATTGTTAATTATTTTCTCACATGGATTTGATTGTTAGTTGCAGCCCTAGATAACACTGATGAGTAGATGTTGACGCAATGCTTGTCCTCTTTTAAATCCTTTTTTAATGTTTCATGAGTAATCACTGACAAAAACTAGTGTAGAGGTTCCCAGGAATATTGTTTGCCATTGAACAAGTTGGCAGCACAGTTCAGTGATGTTCCAGATTTACAGGAATCACACACACATTTACACAAATCCTACTAAAAATGGGTGTGTCTTACTGGTGGTGTCAAAGCAAGCCACTACCTGCTGACAGTAAACATGTCATTCCTTTTCCTAATTAAAAGGTGTGTGTAATTGTCTGCACGCACCGGGATAGAGAGCTCGGCTGATCATGCCAGGGAGGACGATGAAGATGAAGGGCAGCATCTTCAGATAGGCAGCCAGGATTGATGCTCCTTTGACGTGACTCATGTTCTTAGCAGACAGGGACCGTTGTACAATCACCTACACATACAGAAACAGAAATAATAACAATAATAGTACAAACTTTATTTATATAGCACATTTCAAAAGACATTAAAGAAATGTATATAAAAATATACATAGATAAAATGTGTATTTAGGAGTTTAGCAGGTCAGAAATATAGTCAAGAGACAGCCCCATACGTGCCTTAAAAATAATTAAAATATTAAAATTGACTCCCACTGTAAAGGTGCTAAAATTGGTGTTACATACAATCTTCTATGGGATCTAGTAAGTAGTCTTGCTGCAGCATTCTGAACCATTTAAAGCTTGGATAGGTTGTATTGACCCAGAGAGGAATTAAGAGAGTTGCAGTTGTCTAATCAGGATGTAATAAAAGCATGGAGTACAGTTTCAGTGCTTTGCAAATAAAAAAGAAAAATTTCCATATTTGAAAAGAGGATAAAACCATTTATCTTTATATATATCTTTATATTTGTGCCCTGTAGCCTACGAACATTGGTACAAGACATTTTCCCCAACAAGCCCCACATGGCATTGATAATGTACCATTTGGGAGGATCCATTATGCTGTTAGGTTAAGGCTTACTAGCTTTCACGCAGAAAGTGGAAGCTTGTTAGCTTAGCTTGCTAATGTTAGTACTGATTCCAATGCTGTAGATTTTGTTTGTGTTATTTCAAACTATTATCAAATGTCACACTGAGATTTCTGCCATGAGACTTCATGTTTAAAGTGAGGGAAACTAAGTGTGAGGAAATTTGACTGAACTGAAGAGTCTGACTCTGATTATAACTTCTGACTTTTGATAACTGGAAGAAGTTCTGATTTAACTTCTGTGAGGCAGAACTGTAGTGTTGCTCAGTCTCATGGCATCATTTGAATCAAGTAGATCTAGGAATCATCTGCATAAAAATGGAAACTGACACAATGGTTTTGAAATATTTGAGCATATAGGTAGAGAATAGTAAAGGACCAAGGGTTGATCCCTGAGGTACTCCATGTGTGAAATGGCTAGTGGAGGATTTACAGTTTTACTCTGCTTCCTCTCTCTGTCTAGTTGTTCCAGACATCGAGATCTCCAGGTCGTGATGGCCGACTGAGAGGAGCTAAAGTAATCATTGCCAAACCAGGAAGTTTTCACCGCCCCACCCGAGCAGCTGGTCCTGTGATTGGAGGACACCGTTACTGGCAGGGTCAAACGCTGCAGCCTGATTCGGCCCATCTGCACGTAGAGACACGCTCTGGACGGTCGCCACGACGCCACAGCCCGGGTTACAGGAAGATGGATCACACCTCGCCACAGCCACCGGCCAACCCTTCAGGGTTACTTGGAGTATCTTTCTCAAAACTGAGCAATTTAAGACACTTAAGGGCACGAGGTGGAGCGTCGCAGAAGAAAGCTTCTCAAAATAACAAGGCTGCTAGGTAGAACTGTAGTATGGGTACACAGGTACAGACTTCCTGCTGAGAAATTGGTGACTACTGAGTGTGGAATCTTCTCTATCTCTGGCATGCATGTCATTTCCTGTTTTCAAACCCTGAGGCTCAACATCCAAGAACTATTTAGTGGGGATTTTTCGACTATGTCAACAAGGGTTGGCAGTTTGATTTAATGATAATGAATCTGTAAATGAATCACCTTCCAAACCAATTTTAGAAGAGCAGTTACCGATATCTGTGAGGAAATAAACTCTGAAAATTACCTCAACTGCTTTTATTTTTCAGAATTTTGTCCTGTAATGTTTTTCCATACCCAACCTACACAGACAATATCCACAATAGGTATCTGTGACATGCAAGATCAGCCAATTATGTCTCCCCACTGACATGAGAGTCAGTCGTGTTGATACCACTGTGATTGGTTATTAATGGTGCGAGGATGGGGCTACAGTGTTGATTGCTTTCACATTTTTGGCAGATGTACTGGATTATCTGTACAGATGTAGAGAACTGGCATATATGCAATTTTAAATACTGATGTGGGACCAAAAGGGGATGTTGTAAATAAAAAAAACAGATTGTTGGAAATTATCTATAACAGTTTGATGGTTGTGTATGTGTACAGTGAGGTATTTTTAAGATATGTCTGCTTTTTCCTCATAGTCTGCAAAAAAATATAATTGTAGCTTTTACGTTTCTTAAGGGATTTTTGAAGCCTGGGGTTTGGGTTTGGCTCCAAGTCATCATCAAGGCAACTGGGTGGAGCCTGACCTTTTTTTACTTTTGCTGAGATTTGTGGATGCAGCCACATTAGTAGAAGAAGAGTCTGGTAGGGCAAGTAGCATGAACAAAACCAAACAAATTTCACAATAAGATTAAAAGTGCATTCTTGACCTTGGAAACAGTTGTCAAAACAATCTCACCACAAGGTCCATTTAGCAGCTGGAGATTGAGTGTTTTACCTATTTACTTATCTGAGGGAGAGAGCAAAGACAAAGACTAAGATAATTACCAAAACTGCGTGTTGGAAACATTGTTTTTTAATCACATTTTGCAGCAACTTCTTTCTTCAACTTTGACCAACCCTGCTTACTATAGTTGAGCGAACACAGTTTTCTTATGCAATCGACAGTTTACTGACATTTTGGGCGTGCTCACTTTCTGTTTAATTTCCAATATGACGTATAAACAGACCATTGAACTCAAGTAAATCCAGTAGAGCATGGTGGTGATATTTCTGCGTCCCTGGGTCCCCAGATTTCCCCAGAATTAAGTTGGTGGTTCAAAAACTGCCAACACTACTAAAAAGACTTAAAAAAGTGGTTCCTTTTATATCTTTTTAATGGACAAATAATTGATAAAATGCCACCAGAACACATATTAGAAGATGTCAACACCCTTATGTTGTGAAAAATAAACTGATGTTATTAAATTATTTGATTTATTTTGAGAAAGAGGTTAGGAGTTTTCCCACTTCACTTCAATTTAATGAGGGCTTTTGTACTTTTGTGGCAAGCCTCTAGTGGCCATTTGAGGAACTGCATTATAAGGCTTGTTTTGTGTGTATAAATGTACCTGGTCAGAGCACCAGTACCAGGTAGCCAGTATGGTGAGCCCCAGAGTCATGCCGGGCCAGGGCAGGTCTCCGGTGACGGCATCTCTGAACAGGTGCATGGCGTCCTGACGGGGCAGGTGGCAGGTACTGTTGGGAATGATCTTGCTGGGCACCGCCATGCTGTACACGCGTTCCAGGTTGCCGTAGCCGCCAATCTTGTTGAAGGCTGTGGACCGGTAAAACACAACTCCCAACTATACAATCCTTAAAATAACTGCAGTTGTTGTGTTTGTTTATAAATCATGATAATTGTACAAACCAGTGATTGTTAGGATGATTGCTCCTACAACCATGACAAATGTCTGAAGAGTGTCAGTGTAGATGACAGCAGCAAGACCACCTGAAAGGAAGTGAGTGTGTGTTATGGGAATCTTTCACTATCAGTCGACAACACTCCAGTGTATCTAAAAAACATGAAATTAGTTATTTGAGCACCTGCAATAGTGTAGAGAGCAGTGACCACCAGCATGAGGACAGTGGACAGGTAGAGGTTCCACCCCAGACACACCTGAATAAACAAGGCTCCGGAGTACAGGTCAGTCTGGTGGCGGAAACACAACACATCTGTCAACAGTGCCAGCAAAGATTCAGTCTCAATACAGATGATGTTGCTAAATGGTGGAAAGCCAAAGCAGCCAAATGTTAACTGATATGTTGCTTCTTTGTGTGCATGTGTGACATTGTCATACTGATATCTTTGTGAAGACGGACAACAGCAGCGAGAGGACAGCCATGTAGGTTCTGATCCTCTCTCCTCCGAAACGACGGCCCAGGTACTCCGGCATTGTCACGATCTGAACACACACATTTCAACACAAAAGGGGCAAACATAAGAAGCTCCGGATTGTTTTAGGAGCTCATTGTGATCTGCCAATTAGCAGCTGGTGACTGTGTTTTGATTTGTTCACACTTCTCCCTGTTTTTATCAGAATTATGTACCAACAAAGATAAATAATTCATGCGGGTAATTTATGTTCTTTGTTATTAGAGGACAGTTGTGTGTGTAGTGTAACACCCTGTTGGGGAATTTTCAAGGCGGAGAGGAGAATGTCTCTTGGCACCTAAATGTACCTGCTGAACCAGCCTTAACAAGCAGACACTTACCCTTATTGAGTGTGTGTGTGTGTGTGTGTGTCTGCAAACTTACCCCTGAGGAGATGTAGACAGGCACAAATATCCAGGCCAGAGCCAGCAACACATAAGTGGCCTGAGAGACAGACAGAAGGAAAGGAGACGGAAAGAGGACAGAGAGGTTTGACCAGATTATCCACAAAAGTTGCCTCAGGAGGAACAAATCTCTCTGGTTTAAGATAAAATTTTTATCCCTTGAGGTGCTCTGCGTGCTCATGTGCAAGCCTTTGTACAGTAGCTGTGGACTGACATGTAATGTACACCACCTAATACAGCTGGATGGCATTTGCTGCCCCCTGCAGCGGGCTGCCTGCAACAGCTGTTGAAGGAAGTGAAAACACAAAAGTAAATGTGTCCCTTTGATCTACACAGTCATGTTCAAAGAGGTAATTAGATAAAATAGCTACTACAATGCTTATGTCATTTTTTTTCTTTGCAGATACTAAAGGGAAATTAGTTATTGTAACTGTATGTTGTTTTTTTCTTACACAAATAATTTGTGTTTGTTTAGTGAGCCCTATTAACACCACACACCACAAAAGAAATAACATGTAGCAGGCTAGCTCTGCTTCATTCCAGACTATAATGTCTTTAGTTACTATTAATAGATACATTAGAGTAGCATCTCATAATGTTTTGTTGAATGAATCAATGGATGGATGTGTGCATGTGCGTGTGTGTGTGTCTACTCACATTCCATTCAAAGCCAGTGACAGCGATGCCTCCAGCAGCTCCAGTGCCAGCCAGACCAATGAACAAACCCGAGCCTTCTGAACTGGCAAAGAGAGACGCTCCGATCTGTGCACACCAGTGATGGAAGAAGTATTCAGATCAACAACTAAAAGTACCACTACAACAATGTAAAAATATTCTGTTGTAAGTAAAAGTCCTGCATTCATAATCTTACTTAAGTATCAGAAAATAATAAGTTATATTACATTGCTGTAATGATGCATCAATGCATAAGCAGCATTTTACTGTTGTAGCTGGTCGAGGTGCAGCTAGTTTTAGGTCTTTCATTTAGTTAGGTAGTTTAGTCCAGTGCTTTCCAACCTAGGGGTCGGGCCCCCTCCAGAGGATCACAAGATAAATCTGAGGGGTCATGAGATGATTGATGGGGCCAGAAAGAAGAAGAAAATAAAATTCTGATATTCAAATTTATATTTATATTAATTTATACTCATTTGTTGGACTTTTCTATTTTACCTTTCTCTCTTTGTTGGAACTGCCAACAACTCATAGACTGACTCTGAATCTTCCAAGGGGCCCCAACTAGGCACTGCTTTATTTATTTTTTTGGCTTGTGACCCCTTACAAAAAAAAATAAAGCAGTGCAAGCCAAAAAAAGATTGGGAACAGCTAATTTAATCTCCAACCACGTATGGTATTTTATAATCTTATCATATGTGTTTTTATGTACATTTTTAATCTGAAAAGTAACTACAACTGTCAGATAAATGTAATGGAGTGAAAAGTACAATATTTTCCTCTGAACTGTAGTGGAGTAGAAGTATAAAGTATCATAAAATGGAATCCACAAAATTACATTCCAAGTATTCAGGATTCAAACCTATCAGCAGTGTATCTGTGAACATGCCCAAGGCTGCCAAATATCGGTATCACTAATTTAATTTTTATAATTTCTAATTTAATCATACCAAGCTTACTGATATTTACAAACATAGACAGTTTGATCAAACAATCTTCATCCAGTTCAACAACACAGACCATCTACACAAGAATTAGAAACTTCTCTTTGGCCTTTATCCACAAAACAACATTAGTGTTAGAGATGTTACAGACACACACACACACACACACTCACCGGCCACCAGGCCATGTCCCGTCCAGCCAAGAAATATCCGCTCAGAGTATTCCTGCTCACCCTGCATGATGACTGACAGAGAAAACGGTTACCCATGAGCACTCGCACACATACACATAAGCAGAAAAACACACATATATATACACACACACGTCGGACTCTCACCCAGATGCCGACAGCGAGGTTGAGAAGAAAGTAGATTGCTATGACGATAATGTCAGAGAAGCTGAAGGACTGAGTCAGGGCGTAGAAGTTGGTGGTGGAGTTAGACATCCTCAGGGTTCACAACAACGCACACACGCACACACTTAAAAACGCACCAAAAACACACAGGTTTGCTTCTTGTATTGCCCTTTCCTTACAGCCACACTCATACACACACACATACACACTCACACCTGTTGAATCTAACCCTTACACCTGTGCAGTCATCAACCCCCTCTCATAATCTGACACTGTAGACCTACTTTGCAAACACCCTAAACACAAAGAAGAACACATTACACTCCCTAAAAACTTAGAAACCACCAGAAGGTCTCATAAAGAACGTCGGCCTTTAAATGCTCACTTCTCTTCCAACACATATACCAAAAAAAACACACACACACACAGTCAAACACACACTCCAGCCTTTGGTAAAAGTCCCTTCTCGGCTGAAGTAGCAGCTGACCTCGCTGTTCCTGAAAGCCTGGGACAGAGTGTGAAGAGGGCAGTCCCTTGGTTGAATTGATGATTAAACACATCACCTTAATGTGGCACCTGCAGCGCTGACACACACGCTGTGCTAGGGGATAATGAAGTGCATGGTGTGGGTGAGCAGGGGAGCACAGCAGATGCTCATGTGGACCAGAGTTCACGCTGATGCACGCACACACACACACACACACACACACACACAAATGGTCAATCATTGGCGATGACAAGTTTATAATCATTAGCATCTAAACACACAAAAATCTGCTGGTAAGTGCTAAGTAGTTTCAGTGAAAGTGTGTGAGAGAGGAACAGTTTTTTTTTTAAACTTAACTGTTTATAGTTCAATTCAGTAACTTCCAGGAAGGAATCTGTAAGTCTGTTTGAAGGTTTTTACTCCAATAAGACAGCCAACATTTGAAAACTATGACACCTAATCTTAATAATTGAGTGTGGACAAGTTTTTATTCAATTTAGAGTCTTTTTTTGTTTTGTTTTCTGAAGACATTTCTTCAAATAATTAAATGTTTGAGGAAAGATCCAGTTGTGGTTTTGCATTATTGACTAATGATGAACACAAATAATGTTTTGGAATACAATCCTACTATATAATCCTAGATATCATAAATATTCTTTTGTGTTTTTGGATCAGTGTTACTATTTCCAATTTGCTCTATTTTACTGCAAGTGATACATGTTTGATCATGTACTCTGGTTTCTTTACATTCTTTACTTGTTGGACATACGACAACAGCTCTACAGAGATATTACGAGTGAGATTTAAGTTTTAGAAACACTTGGAAATATTTGTAAGCTCCAGCTCGGGGAAATCTCTTCAGATGGAGGGGTTTCTAATCAAGTTTTAAAGGAAATGTCCTCCTGATAGTCATGTGACTTTTAAATCACTTATAAATCACCATACACACTAACATCATTACTATTATATTTTCAAAATAATTTTATCATATAGGATATTTACTGTTAACTGATTAAGAATGGTTACATGAAAAGCATATAACATTATAACGTCACTATATCTAACTATATTTTCTATCACAAAATATTTAATCATGGCAAAAAGGTTTAATCTCCTTATTTCAATAACTGGAAACATCCTCAGATATCACCCTGATGAAGGTGAAATAGATGAAAGCATTTTAAGAATAAAGCATGGTATACTACAGAAGTGCGACTTCTTTAATTTTAATGTACTGCACCTCCCTGTGTGTGCCTCCTCAAAATCAAAAACTCTGGACATTTTTCACCGAGCGACGACTCGAGAGGACGAGAAGTCCGAGAGGAATTGAGAGGAGTTTGCTTTCGTGCTCCCTGATGTGAAATTAACTCAATGTCACACGCAAACTGCTGGCCAGTGTTTGTCTGCTATAAGGAGCAGATGGTAGAGACACCCTGACGTCACACACACCATCATTAATCTCTCTCTCTCTCTCTCTCACTCACACACACACACACACACACACAGAACAAAAGGTCAAAGCTTAAGACGAACAACAGTTTTATGTGCAACAAAAACTTTTATAGAAAAAAAGTCCAGAGAATAAGAATCATTATATAATATTACATGTATTTATACAAAACTTTGAACATTGCTTATACAAGAAATACAAGAAAAGTAACTAACGCATAAATACATTATGTCATCAGTGTTATCAGAATAGAGGGACAAAGACACACTTACTGCATATGCTCATGTATTTGTGTCTGCATGCACACCTTAACATGCTTCACTTGTCATGTGCAGGTGAGGGCCTCTGTCTGTGCGTCTTGTGTGTGTGAATATGGGACTTGATAGTCTGCAACAGAAATCAAGGAGGAACAGTCTGCAGCCGAGAATTTAGACAAGCCACAGGTCAAAACAGACTAAAACTCACATTTTAAACACCTTATTCTCTATAGTTTCCCTGTGCATTATCTGGAGAGGTTTTGTGTAGGCCTATTTATTAAATCGGTCCTACTGAGAAAATCTGTGCTGAGATTTAAGTGTAAAAAAAAACCCCTCCAAAACAAACCAATATATATTTGAAACGCACAGATTGGGATAATCTCTGAAGATGGAGAGGAAAACAAGCTTCGTCTACCCAGCATTTATTACCAGTGTGACTTGGTGCACATACAATGATTCATACTGTACAGCAGTTACTGAGTTTTCACTGTGAACTTAATGTTATTTTTATTTGGTTACAAACACATTCTTTTATCTGTGCAGCAGGGAGCCCTTCATTTTAATAACACTTGTTGGATATTAAACAAAAACACTAAAGTCCATGGAGTCGGTCATTAATTAAGCATCAGTGGTCCAACTTAAAAAGCAAGTCAAGCTAATTTGTTTTAGGCAATTTCAAAGTGCTTCACACAAAGGAAAATATTTATCCAAATAATAAATGTAAGTATACAAATTAAGAGCCAAGCCTAGCAAGGAAAAATTACAACATTAAAACTTCATAGAGAAGTAGGACTACATTTAAGGCTGTAAATAAAAAGTAAAATAAAATCACGTGCAACATGAAATAAAGTGTCCTGTAAAAGTGTGATAAAGGGCATTATTACGTAAAATACATTTCAAAAAGTTATCATTACGTAGGCTACGTTTATTATTAAGATGTATGGTCTTTCGTGTGGCGCCACTCTCAGACCAAACCTTATTTTCTTTCTGATCGATTTAAGAAAAACAACGTGGTCTTTGTGTTTTCGTGGCTGTAGCAGCTTTTCTTTTGTGTAATGAGTGTTTCAGTCTACAGAGGTTACTACGGACTGTAGATTATTGACATCTATTCATATTTAACCCAAAACAATTAATTAATAAATAAAATAATCAACCGCCTCTGGTTAAATTAAGTTTTTATCCCCGCGGTGCATGATGGGATCCGAGAAAAGTTTTAATAACCAATCAGAGGACGGAGGACTTTGGTCACCCGGAAGCAATACTTCACAACAACAAAAAAATTGCCGGGAAATCAGAGCGGCTGCTGAAAAAGCGAAGGGAGTATTTACGAGAAAGGCATTTAGAGTGCGTGTGTGTTTAGACTAAACGATTTACCGAGGCTCTGGTGGCGTCGGGAACCTGTTCAAGACGACATGGACGAATATGACGAACTGTTCGAGATACAGGACGACTTCGAGGACCAGTTCGCCGACGAGCTGGACGCGTTGGCTGAGATGGAGAGTGAGGAGCTGGCTAACTTCTGTACTTTTAATGTATATTCCCAAACAGCAGGCGTGAGTCTAAACAGTTATGTTAACCTCCACAGCCCTTACTGCTGACCTGAACTTCATCATAGACTTACAGTACAAACACTCACAGACCGGACTGTCAGCTCACATTTTAAGTATTTTAGAAATAATTCTTGGACAAATCTAACTTAGCAACACAGTTGTGCATCATTATTCACATATGATTAACCCCTTAACATCCAGTTTGCGTTAATTTCCCCTCTAAGTAGCTTCAAGGTTGGAAAAACCAAATTAATCCACACAGCAGTAGATGATATGTATATATTCACAGGTCAGCAGTAAAGGGTTGTGGAGATTGTTCATGGAGTGAATAATTCAAATCCACTACTTCCATGTTTGTTATTATGGCTGCACCATATCATCAAATGGAAATATTCTACATGTCTTGGGCATCATTTTATGCACATTTTTGTGAATTTATGTGCATCGATATTCAGCCTGGCATATTCTTTGGAAACTTTTAGATCTTCAAAAGAATTGTAAATACAGTTTGGGACAGTGGGACTGAAGCAGTTATTAAGGTAGACTGCAAAAGTACTGTCCAAGCCTGTTAGGAGACGTCGTCTGTGCACGATTTGTGGCACAGTCTTTATACTAGGGTGATTCACCTCTCTGCCATTTATTATTTATTTTGATCAGGTAATCATTTAGTCTAACAAATGTCAGAAAGTAGTGAAACCTGCCTTGAAAAACGTTACCAATTATTTTTCTATTGATTGCGTTACCAACTGATCACTTCAGCATTAATGATTTGTATACGCATGTCTTTGTTTGAATGGTTTAGAGGACGCTTCCAAGCCGGTGAAACGTCAGCAGCAGGGTCCAGGAGACGACATTTCTGACATAGAGCACCTGCTGGATGATCAGCCCATCAGTGAGCACCGCTGCCGAGGCGTTTTGTCCTTTTTGTGTTTGTCTGTTGTTGTAAGGTCATTAATCTGACTTGGTCTTTGCAGCCCCAAAGGCAAAGCGGCAGAAGCAGGACGCGGGAGTGGCCAAGCGACTTTTCAACTCGCTGCAGACTCAAGAGAGCAAAGCCCCGTCAGAGAGTGATGACATCACACCACCGTCCTCCCCAGAGCAGTATGAGCCCGCTCACACCTTCAGGTAGGAGAGACGCCTGGGCCGAAGTTAAACACAGTGAGAGCTGACAGAGGACACGGTTGATGTTAAGGAACATGGGGAGGGAAAAGGAGACATTTTGTGCATTAGATCTTTTTACATAGAATATTTGCTTTTATAGCTGGCAAATTATTGGAAATATACAAATAGGAGTATGCACGCACATTCAGACCAAAGAGGGCAGGTGCTGAGCTGAAATAGAGCAAATCACGAAATAAACAAATAAATAAACAGTTCGCACACTGCAGGGCTCCAATGCCCACTGACTTATTGCACCAAGGTGACGTTTCGAGCACAACTGCTCTTCATCAGACTAAAGTGACAACGCATGACGGCATCTTAAATATACGAGCATGCGAGCTGTTTTATTTATTTGTTTATTTGTTTGTTGGGAATGTAGAACATTTTATTTTGTCTGTACAGACCCCCCCCCATGCTGAAATCACAAACGAATCAGAGGCACTTAAAAGCAATACATCACAAGGATGAAACGTGGCAGTGTACTATTTATAGAGACACAGTAGCACTTACTTGCCTGTGGAAGAGCTGCAGCTGGTGACACACACCTGTGTAGACTACTGAACAATTGAACTACCTTTTTGTTCTAAACCTTTTTAAAGTTTTTTCTTTTTCGTTCTAGGGGTTTACAGGCACTCCCTGTTTTGATACTAATCAATTGATGAGATTTTTGGTAATTAGATTAACAATTCAAAGAATATATCAAGTAAAAATACCAAACATTCGCTCATTACAACCTGTCAAATCTGAGGATTTGCTCTTTTCTTGTTTTATATGATTATAATTTGAATACCACTGGCATTTTTGATTGTTGCTCAGACAAAAAGCAGGAATTTAAAGACATAACATTGGCCTATTGTAACATGTGATGGACATTATCATTATTCACATTTTATAGATTGAATAATACATATATTATTTAAAAAAATACAAATAATTTTAAATTGCAGCCATTGATAGCGAACAGTACAACAGACCTTTGAACATGTTTGTGTGTTTCAGGCCCACCCTGGCTGTGTTGGATATCAGTGGCTTTGCTGCAATCCCAGAGACGCCCAGGCGACCTCCCACAGCGTCGCCAGCATCACTGCGAGTGCTGAGGCGGCCTCCTTTAGAGGAAGACTACATCAGTGTGACAGACTCATCGGGGAATCGGGTCTACCTCCGACAGAAAGAAGACACAGGGATAAAGGTTCAACTCCTCAGCAGTTGTTCATCTGCCTATACTGTAGGTGTCGTATTTCTTTGAATTTACCTGTGTGTGTGTGTGTGTGTGTGTGTGTGTGTGTGTGTGTGTGTGTGTGTGTGTCCAGGTAGTGGACTCCAGAATGGCACCAAACTCCCAGGGTGCACTGGGGCTGCTGGCGTTGCCAATAGGTGTGTTGAGAGAACAAGAGGCAGAGAAGGTGAGTGACCAGGCCGCTGTTGTTTGTGTATAATCTGCCAAGTAGCCTGCAGATAACCGCACTGTTGATTAATCAGTTTAATTTCCCTAAATCCAAACATTTGATTATGATTAGCCAAATACAGCAAACCATTTTCAAACAAATAACTGAATGTATCTGCAGATAAAAAAAGCATGATTATATTGTTATATTGTTAACTGTCTAATGCAAAACATTGTATGCACTTAGCTGAGCAATTTCATCTTGTAATGAGCAATGTTTACATAATTTGGAGTTTAACTAAATTATAATTCATACATTCATTAATTTGAAAAATCTGGAGAATGTCTTGAAGAATCTAATAACTGAAATAAAATATATCAGTGACCCTTTTTTGAGACCAAAGCAGTAAACTGTATACAAACAGAAATGCACTGTATTTGTGGATGTACTTGTAGGATGTATTTTAGATATTCCTATATTTGAAAATGTATTTAGTAAATTCATTGCACAAAAAAAAAGTCTTTACACTGGTTACCTGTTAGTTTTCATGTTGATTTTATTAGTTTATAAGGCACTACATGGCCTTGCACCAGACTCTTGTGTAATATTTCATGATTTTCTTTTTTATTGTTATTTTTATTGCTTGTATTATCTTTTATTCTGCTTTTTTTTTGTGCTTGTTTTGGTGTGCGTTAATCTCTGAATCCATTGTTAACATCTTACGTTTTGTCAGTCGCTTGTAAAGCACTTTGAATTGCATTTCATTTGTTTGAAAGGTTCCATATAAATACATTTTGATTGATTGACAGGTGCACATATTTTGTGAACTCTCACTCTAGGTGAACCAAGATTGCAAAATTTGGTTAAATTACTTTTTTCTGTGAAATCCTGCAGCGTCACCAGCAGCATGTGGAAGAATCTCAGCGTCTTACAGAGGTGCTGACCAGGTAACTCACCTGTCTCTCTCACACGTGCACACACTGATGCATCAAAAGTCTGATTACAAGCTCTGCGTGGTTTTTCATTTTCCTTTTGAATTTATGTCATGCTCCAGCAGTGTGAATGGTGTGTTTGTTGAGCCTGAAGGCAAAGAAGATGAAGAGGAGGGTGATCCTGAAGACTCAGAGGGACGAAACTCTCGACTCTGGGTGGACAGATTCTCCCCCCGACACTACACCGAGCTTCTCAGTGATGATGTAAGTAATGTTTAGTGTTTCTGTATAACTTATTGCCGCTGTCTGCATACATACTCTTAAGTGAATGATAAGACCAAGTATCCTGCACTCATGCCAGTTGTGTGTGCGTGTCTGTTTCATTGTAGTTTACCAACCGATGTCTGCTCAAGTGGTTGAAACTTTGGGACACTGTTGTGTTCGGAAGAGAGAGGAAGTCCCGCCCTGCCCGTCCTGACAGACAGGCTCCCAACCAGAACTCATTCAAACCCAATCAAGCCAATCAGAATCCAAATCGCTTCAAGAGCAAGATTGAGGTGACTGAGGAGCTGCTGGAGGCTGAACTGGACCAGTACAAACGACCCAAATTCAAGGTAAACACACCTGCATACTCATGTCAGTACAGATTCAGTTTAATGACCTTTAGTTGTTATAAAAGATATGATTTATTTTGGTCTTTCTCCAGGTGGCATTGTTGTCTGGTCCTCCAGGTTTGGGGAAGACCACCCTTGCTCATATCATAGCAAAGCATGCTGGGTACAATGTGGTGGAAATAAATGCCAGGTCAGACGAAGCAAATTAAAACGGACCTAATAATAGTAGTAAATCATAAGAATTAGCTTTACAATAATCCTCCTGTCATGACCTCGGTGGCACTGTTGATGCTTGTTGCAGTGATGATCGCAGCGCAGAGGTGTTCCAGAAACGCATCGACACGGCAACGCAGATGAAGTCGGTGTTAGGAGCCAATGAGAGGCCGAACTGCCTCATTATTGATGAAATCGATGGAGCACCTGCGGTACGTTCTGGACACTTAAAATCAGCAAAATAACTGTGATTGCAGTGTTAATGCGCTCCTTCAATCTTTGTTTTAAATGTTTAACAGGCTGCAATCAACATTCTGTTAGCAACTCTGAACAGGAAAGACGGACACGGCGGGGAGGCTGGTGCAGAGACTGCGAAGAAGAAAAAGAAGAAGGAGTCCATCCTGCTTCGACCAATCATCTGCATCTGTAACGACCTGTAAGAGAGACTGCGGTGTTTTAACAGTAGCATCAAAGGAGGAAATTGTAGAAATTTGAGGTTGTTTTTTTTTTTTGCAGCCATTCTCTGCTTACCTCTCTTTCCTTTGTAGTTATGTTCCCGCTCTCAGACCTCTCAGGCAGCAGGCCTTCCTCCTGACTTTCCCCCAGACTCAGCCTTCCCGCCTCGCACAGAGACTGTCAGAGGTCAGCTCCCACACACACACACACACACACACACACACACACACACACACACACACACACAATACATACAATCACACACAGGAGTACATAAACATTTGCGAACACGCCAACTATCCAGGTTTACATTGTTTTTGTTTGCAGATCTCACTCTGGCAGGGGATGAAGGCAGACACTGGCACTCTGATGTCGCTGTGCGAGAAGACCGACAACGACATCAGGTCTTGCATCAACACACTACAGGTGGGTGGCAGCACTGTGAACGAGAGCAGTTCAGTAGTATGCAGCATAATTATATGACATTATGTGTTCTTGTCTGTGCAGTTCCTCCACGGTCGCGGCCACAAGCATGTGGACACCAGGACCATCCAGTGTGTCTCCGTGGGGCAGAAGGACCAGAACAAAGGCTTGTTCCATCTGTGGCAGGAGATCTTCCAGTTACACCGTACAAAACGGTACAGGATCTCCGAGAGTCAAACTTTTTCTAGGAGTTTGTCATGAAATCATAAATGTTTTGCTGTATTTGCTGGAAGCTGAGACCTTTGTTTGGAAACAGCCACATTCACGATGCGCAGCCAAAGGTCAAGTTTAGTGAAACAAAGTTTAAATGAAGCAAAGTTTTGCACAAGACCAAGATATTTGCTTGCTTTTGTGCTCCTGCTACAATGCAGTGGTCAGAGTCTCTGCATTTATCAGTGGGATCCATGACTGTTTTCTAAGTTTGCATTTGTAGTCACATTTGAGCAAGAAAAATCAGATTTGGGCTACTTTTTCCTGCAGCCTGACTAGATGTTGTTGACTAAACGTTCACATTTGTTCTTTCAGGAAACGTATCGGTGAGGGGTTTGAGGAGGCACCAGGTTCAGGAAGTGGAGCTCAGAGGTTTCAGCACATTCTAGACTTGGCTTTATCTAGTGGAGAGTATGAAAAGGTTTCTCAGGTAATGAACACACTTTTCTGATATTTCACATATAGAAATATATATAGAAACAACAGTTAAGCTATATATTCATGGCTTGTAAAACACTACGTTGTGATGTCTTAGGACTGATATCAGGTTCAACATCTGCCTCTTTTCCTCAGGGTCTGTATGATAACTATCTGTCCATGCGTGTGAGGGACCCCAACCTGCAGAGTGTGTGTGAGGCTCTGGATTGGCTGTCGTTCTCAGACAGGCTGAACCAGGTGATCCTGCACGGGCAGAACTTTACCCTGATGAGATACCTGCCCTTCCTGGCTGTCATTTTCCACTTCCTGTTTGCCCACACACACGTACCCCGCCTCAGCTATCCCCACAGCCAACACGAGGTACCACAAACGCATACATGAGATGTTTTAGGCAGGAAAGTCTAGATAATAATAATTGAGATATCATCACTTGTGTCCTCTCCAGGCCTCCTCCCGGCTCCTCACCTGCAGGAATTCTTTGTCCGCCATGTTGGCTGACATCCCAGCATGCATCAGAACGAGGATCAGCCAGCTCAACCTGACCCTTGATATTCTCACACTGCTCCTCGACATCATCTGTCCCAAACTACGGCCTGTATGTAAAAGCATGTATAGTATACCTGCGTATATTTCTGTGTGTAAATGTAGGAACTGGAGTCTATGGACCTGAGAGAAAATAAATCATGAAGTTATGATTTCAGTGTTAAAACGAAGTAAACGAGTAAAGACAAGCTAATAAGACCAGGCCATATTCATGTAGAACTTAACAGAGCCATGCCAACTTTATTTTCCTATGGCACCGCATTGATGCATTTGGGAACATCCTGGTTGCTTCAGTTACAGACTTCGCTGTCCCCAATTTTAATAAAATACACCAGGTACACCTGTAAAATCTAATGTAAACCAATACAACAACTCAGCCATAAACTCTATCTTTATAAACATAATAATGTTTCAGAGAGGTATTCATTTAGCTATATATATGTTTTCTATTGAGGTTTGCATTGGTGTTGAGCTGGACTACGTTATATTGAGACCGCATTTACAAACATGAGAGGGGGATATTAGAAAGTGGGAAATAATTGTAAGTAGATTTCATATTCATAAGACAAAATGGGGGGGGAAATTGACTGTGGCTGATCACCAGTCCTGTGTGTTTCTTCCAGGTGAATCCGCAGCTGTTCAGCAGCAGAGAGAAGGAGCAGATGCGAGAGCTGATTGACACCATGCTGGCATACAACCTCTCATACAGGCAGGAGCGCACGCCTGAGGGACAGTACACGTACATGCTGGAGCCGTGAGTACACACACACATACACGCACACACCTTCACTCAGCTGTATACTACATATGGACACATGCAGAGGAGATGTGTGTTGAAGGTCACTGATCTTGTCCACACTGGCGCTCTGCATGGAGGCTTAGAGAGTAATCCCCTTAACACCGGGGGTGTGTGTGTGTGATGGTAGTGGTGTGGGAGCAGAGAAGCAAGCTGCAAAGCCTCACAGGTGGGGTACAGGTGGATGGACCGACAGATTGAAAGGATGGGTGAATGAGGTTTGGATTATTAGAGCAGTGAAAGTTTATCGAGGCATGTTAAAATAAAAGACAAAAACTGAAAGAAGCAGAACTGAGCAGATTTTGGTTCAAACGTAGTCTACACTTTAACTTGGGAGACCTTCGTTCATCTTGGACCTTCCTGTTTTGTGACGACTGAGGACAGCAGAGACTCTGGTGTTGGCAGAATGAGATAACGAGCCGTGCATCTCAGAGCCATGCTGGCACAAGGCGAGGAGCGAGGCTCCTTCCTGCAGGCTCGCTGTGACCAGGTGCTGGTCACCAATGACTGGTGCCTGCCTCTGGTGTTAGCTCTGCTGCTGCTTCTGCTGATCTACACCTTCCTGTACCTGCCCTCTCTAGCTCACCACAACGCCACTCTCTGATACCTCGTGGATAAAAAAAGACTTGAAACACAGTTGTCAGGGTTCGTACAAAGTCTTGAAAGTTTAGAAAATTCTTAATTTTTAACCGTTATGTTTTCAAGGTTAGGAATATGCTTGAATTCTTGAATATACTCCTTGAAAAATGCTTGATTTTAGACATAATCTGGTGTTTCATCTAGAGTTACTCATGTAAATCAAAAATATTTTAATATTTGAAATGAAATGATCTGTCGTCATATTTGTTTGTTGTCTCCTGGCATATATAGTAACAATTTAGATGTGATGATAAAGGCTTTGAGAGTCTGGAAATGGTTGATTTAGGTACCTTGAAAGTGCTTGAATTGTACTCTTAAAAAGCTGCACAAACCGTGAATTGTGGATGTAAACATTTAACATCACAGACGGCGGGATACGCCCAGTGACAACATGATTATTACGTTTGACTGTACTTTTTTGGACACTGTTGTTGTTGATTGGTCAGACTGCGACAGAACTATTAATGTCGCCTACTTTCGGAGGCTACAAGAAGGGAGAGACATGCAGGGAAAAAAAGAGCGGGAAAGATGAAGCGAATTCAGCTCATTCATTACAAAATCAGTCTGTTTTTTGGAGCCAAAAGACATTTAAAACCTATAACATTATATTCTTTAATGTGGAACTTGTTTCTCTGGTCTGTTGTGAAGTATTCTCAGCGTTCTGACAATACATGAATGCAGTCGCTCCTGTATTTGCAGTAATATTTGTACTATCCTTATATTCGAGAATGCGGTTAAAAATTTATCCAACACTCAGACAGAGCTAAATGTAAGTAACTTGAATGAATGTAACTTGTATTTACTGAAGTGTATTAATTATACGTAACTTGTAGTAAAAGATTGATTCGGATATTGTAGATGATGTGGTTTAGATGATATGGTTGTCTGTGCTTTCAGCTCTAATAACTAATCATGTTGAAGGGGAAGTTGAGCCATCCAAGCTTCTCTTTCATTAGTTTACCAAGTTCTGATTATAGCACCACTGATATTTTATAATGATAACTGGCAATAAATAGCTCACACAGTCACGTAGACTGGTATTATCTTATTTATGTTTATATTTAGGTCCGTCGGGTAGTGAGTGAGAGTTATACTGGCACATACTGTGTGTGTGTGAGAGAGAGATGGAGATCAGCGGTAAGAGGATTAAGGTTTTAGAGAATGACAGATTCGGGGTTTTATTCTGGAAAACATAAACAAAATAACAAGCTTCCACTTTCTGTGCCATGGTTTGTCATCTAACGGGGTTCACCTCTGTGTCAGCTTCATGCTGCTATGAGTGCGTTTGTGTGCCTCTTGCTGTTTGTGCAGAGCTCTTTACGTAGCATGTGTGTTTGCAGGCGTGTCGAGGAGGTAGTGAGGTTTCCAGGCCTGCCGCCGCGCCGTCAGCTGACGTATCAGGCCAAACAAACCATCAGCCGAGAGATGGAGCAAGAGAAGATGAGGAGAGCCGAGCAACTGATGCTGCAGCGAAACCCTGCAGTGGTGGGACTTTGAATACTCAACATGATCTACATATAGGTCACCGTGTGTGTGTGTGTGTGTGTTAATAATTAAATGTATTTATAATCCGCTGTGTCTGTGTGATGCAGAAAGAGGAAGAAAAAAAGGGCGCTGGTCCTAAACCAACCAGGAACCATCAGCAGAGGCTGGAGAACATTGTCAAACAGACCACCGTGGAGACCAGGGTGAGACACTGAAACACACACACACTTGTTTTTGTCACTAAGGAGGACATTACATTGACTTACATTGATTCCTGGAGATGCACCTCAACTTTAACCACAACCTATACATACCTAATCCCAACCCGAACCGTAAAAAACAAACAAATATGATGGTTTACCTTATTGGGGACAAGCTTTTCATCCACACATGGAGAAGTGAATCTCCATCAGCACACTTGTTTGTTATTGATTGTTGATTTTAATAACAATATTGTATATATGTAATATTTATCTGCAAATCCACACAGAAACAGCCTAAAACTGCTGATTTCTTTTTTTTTTTCGGAGGCCAGTATAATTTCACTTAGTACTGAAGTTAGTTCATGTATCACATATTTTACATTTATCCTATTTAGGACTGCAACTAACGATTATTTTGATTATCGATTAATCTTTTGATTATTTTCACAATTAATCATTTAGTCTATAAAATGTCGAGAAAATTGTGAAAAATGCTCATCACAATTTCCTAGAGCCCAAAGTGACGTCTTCAAATTTCTTTTTTTGTCCGACCAACAGTCCAAAACCCAAAGACTTTTCATTTACTGTCATAAATGACAAAGAAAAGAATTTAAGAACATTTAAGAAGCTGGAACCAGCAAATGTTTGACATTTTTGCTCGAAAAATGACTGAAATGATTATCAAAATAGTTGGCAATTAATTTTCTTTTGACTGCTAATCGTTGCAGCTCTAATCTTATTTGATTTGTTATGTTGTTAATACACATGCACATTTTTCAGCTAAAATTTACATCACGGATATTAGTGGGCATGAAGGGGGGCCATGAAAATAATTAGCCGTTCATTGTGTAGCTTACATGCTCAAACCTGCAGGGCTCTGCTCTCCGTTTTCAGTCTTAAGTGCTCCTGCTTTTTCTTTGCAAGTTACTACAAGATGAGTCTTCAGTATGGAGTCAGAGAAGTGTCATAAAAAAGAATAAATCTTTAAAGAATAAGAAAATAAATGTGGAAATATAAAGAGGAATAAATAAAAGAATACATAAGTTTTGATTTGGCCTTCTGTGGTGGTTCTTCAGTTATTTGAGCACCTACCTAACTGGGGAAAGTAGCGCACCCTTTCTCCTAGCACTTGAGCTTCCCACAGTTGTATATGTTAGTTGATGCCTGTAGGGGGAGCCACAGAGGAGCAGCCAGCATCTGTTTGCACTGAACATCAGAGCCTCTGTGGGTGAGCTGCAGAGTTATAATAGTTCAGTGACAGAGAGAGTGAACCTCCAGAGGGCAGAAATGAGGATAATGAGAAGCCACTGGGTTACAGTCCCTAATGGTGAAACTGGGAAATTAGGCTAATGAGAGCTGGTGCGTGTGTGTGTGCATTGATGTGATTGTTCATTGTTATTGACCTCGTTGTTAAGGACAGTGTTTTAGAAACTTCCTGATTTAACTTAATCCTCCTCGTCACTCTGTGTTTGTGTTCTGCAGCCGGAGGTGGATTTCTTTGGTCGAGCTGTTGCCCCCAAACCTCAGAGACCGCCGTCGTCCTCAGACACAGGTACTGTGGGACTTATAGTTTGCTTCACTCATCCAAACCTTTTGAGAACACGGGCTCTTTGGGGGAAAAATGCCTCAAGGCACATCAGGTCCAAACACACCAGAGGTGATTACTGATGTGTGTTACGTAACACTTCTAATTTAGAGCTCCTTTGGCAGACTACAGGAAGGAGACTTGGACTGTCAACAGCACTGCCACCTGCATTTTCCCACCATAATGTTGGTAATATCATATTTCTATAAGCAACATAAAAGAGTTGACACGCCTGATCTACAGCCTCCTTCTTATATTTGGACAATAAACAACCTTCATATTTAATTTATGTAAGTAAAATGTATAATACTTCCTAAATTACTTACTTTGCTTCATTAAAAGTCCTCTAGTTACTGTCGCTCCAGAAACCTAATAAAGGTTTGGAGAGTAGTTACTGTGGTTTGGCCTCCCATTATCAACAAACATGACTGCTGTGTTCAAATGCATCGCAGTCCCACACCAAAAATAGCAAATTTGCATAAACAACAGAGGTCCTGAACAGAATCGAGTGGCTGGTTTGTTATCTCTTCTCCAACATGGCCACCTGGGATAAAATATGTTCAAAATAGTGTTTGGAAAAGCATATTACTGTTCCTCTGTGACATCTTATAACATCCAGTTATTGCTTTTGTTAATATGCAGTATTTCTCTCATATACTAGCATGAACATAAAGTGTAACAACAACAGCAGCTTGTGGAGCTAAATTTGGAGAAAAAACAGGTTTTACAAATATTCTGTGAAAGGCCTCTTTTATGTTAAATCTAATCTGAGGCAAAGTTTTGTTTGGCTGGATCGCAGGTGTGCGGGTAGGTGATTACTATGATTGTGATTTAAAAACATGCTTTGGTAACATAGGCTTAGATTCAGTGCTTAGTGGTCGTAGCAATTAAAAGTGGACCCGTTAAAAATCACTGAAAGCACCGCCTTCCCCGAAATTGATCAGCACAGTAATCAGGGTGGAAACGCAGAGATGTGGCTGGTTTTTTTTTTTTTTTTGGTTTTTTTTTTTTAGGTCAAAGCAGGAACAACGACGGGGTTCTGCGGACACTAAAACACTGCACAGCTCTACGTCCTGTGTCCTGATTACTTGGTTGATTATCAGGAGTTTCACCAAATGTGCAACATGAGATCATTTGCTCGCCTTTTAATTTTGACACGTTTCATTAATCAAAACAAACGCCATACTTCCACGAGCACACGAACATGCCACCATTTGTGAAAAACCTCTTCTTGAGTGAGACTGTGGAGATGATCACTTTCTATTATGCACTGATTTGGAGTTAAGTCCCTGTTATACTCAGGATGAGTGGACGCACACTCGCTCTGTATGTACTTCAGTAGTAGGAGAATTTGTGTTATAAGTAGCACTCCAGCTAATGATTCATTTCGTTATTGATTCATTAAGAATTATTGATTATTAAGCACTTTGAATTGCCTCTGTGTTTGAAATGTGCTATATAAATAAAGCTACCTTGCCTTGCCTTCAATTAACCGTTTAGTCTATAAAAGGTCAGAAAATAGGGTTTCTTTTTCAGTTCCCAGAGCCGAAGCTGATGTTTTCCATTCGCTTCTTTTGTCTGAACAGTGAAGAAAAACCCAAAAGGTGTTCAGGTTTTCTAATCACATGAGATAGCTTCAAATCCTCACGTCTGAGAAGTAATTTATTTGATCACTTTGAATTATTAAACTAGAGCCAAAATCAATTAGTTGATCAAATTAATCAAATCATGCTTTAAACTAAAATGCCAGCTGTTGTGTGTGAGTGAATATTTTCTGGTTTTCTTTCTCTTCTGTGATAATAAACTGAATGTCTTCGGGGTTCAGATAAAACAAGCAATTTGAAGACGTGACATTTGGGCTTTGGAAAATTGTGATTTCATGTTCATGTTCCACGTTATAGACCAATAAATTAATTGAGAATACAAATGCTAATTGCAGCCCTATAGATTAGTCATAGTCATTTAACTTGTTTTCAATCACTTCCTGTCAACTAACTATTGGATTAAAGCTGGGGTAGGCAAAACCTTCTGCCTCTCTCTCCACTGCCTCCTATCACTCCGCTAAGCCCCTCCCACCAAACCGGTGGGGAAGGAAACCTCATCTCTCGTAGGGTTCACTCTCCACGGCGCGAGCCTCACCGAGACCCCGGTCCCTCTCGCCGCGACTTGTCTTCTCAAAGACGCCCCTCCAGGCTTGAGAGGCAGCTGCACACACACACGCCACTTCCCCACCTCAGAAGTTCTCTTTGCCCAAAGCCCGTGGAGCCGGGACGTGTTGTTTTGTATTATACGCCGCTGTAGGCAAAGAAGTTTATCACAAGTTGCAGGTTTTTCTGCCATTGAATCAGGCTTTCACCATCTGAAGGGACGTATACGCACATCTGCATTTGTAGCTTAGCCAATACGAACGCACCGTCTCTCTGTTATTGGCCAAAGTCTCCCGTCACAGGCTAGATTTTCTAAAGCCTGAAAACAGAGACAAGAGGAGGTGCAGAAGTAGCAGTTTTCTCTCAGACCACTTGAATTACAATATGGTGAATGGTTATTATGGAATCTTTGCCAAAAGAAAATACTGCCTTCCCCAGCTTTAAGTGACCAATCTTTTGAGCACTTGTCATGAGAACCAGCGGGTCCTCTCTCTTCTTTCAATTATCCCTGCAGTGTATTTAAAAACGCTGTTTTCCTCTCTCTGTAGGTGAGAAGTGTCCAGTTCTTTCTATGGGAACAGCAGTGGGCAACAGTGACGTGTGGTTCCGGTTCAACGAGGGCATGTCCAACGCTGTCAGACGAAATGTCTACATCAGAGAACTACTGTAACCCCCGAAACACACACACACACACACACACACATACACATATAACTGCTTCATTCTCAGCTGTGTTTCTTTGTCCTGTGTTAAATGTACGCGGTCTGAATAAACCAAAAAATCCCGCTGTTAAATTCAAAACAGTCTTTATTTTGATTGACAGTGTAAAGAGCCAATAAAAACATGTTGTTGAACATTTCTCAGCAGTCCATGAAAACAAACCTCTAGAAAGCTACTCAGTGCTGTACACTCACACACACACACACAGTAGTCTTCACATAAATTAAAAGCATTCAAGAGTCTCCCAATAAATAAACACGATAATAGCAATAATGTGTGTGAGAGAGAGAGAGAGAGAGACAGAGTGAGTTAGTGCAGCGTGAGGGAGTGTGTGGGAGTGCATGATTTTTTAGTTTATATGCATCCGTGATTGTGTGAGTGTGTGTGTGTCTGTGTGTGACCATTAGAGGATCACACACTTGCCCTTCTCCACCCAGGGGTTGGCTCGCATCAGCTCCGGATTCAGAAATGGATCTTCACAAACACAACCCTCGATCCACTTCACCAGCCTGCAAAAAAAAAAAACAGTCAGCACGAATCTGATACTCGATACTTAGGAGAGCTTGTGTGTGTGTGTGTGTGTGTGTGTTACACTCACTCGGTAACAGTGATGGAGGATTTCTCTCTGTTGATTGCCAGCTGGTACTGAAGGCTTTCCACTTCTCTCCTCATCTGTGGAACGTCTAACTCCTCCATGATGCTTCTGCTGTTCTCACACACACACACACACACACATTGAAGCTCGAGTAGATTAAGAGTTCAGACACACAGATGTCACATCAAAACTTTGTTGTAAAAGAGACATTCAGTTCAGCTGCAGTAAAGTCTCATTTTAGCGCATTCTTCTGTGAAAATAAAAAAAACAGTCATTCTGCTTTCACTTGAGTAGATATCTGAATAGGTTTTACTTTTGGAAAGACGAGGATGGAGCAGAATTAACTGCAACTTTGCTATTTCTACTGTACAATCAGGATGTCACTCTTATTTCACTGGTTCCCAACCTTTTCATTTTGTGACTCCATAAAACGAAGCCACTTACATTACTTACATCTCTGGTTGCAAATGTCTCCTGGTTGTGACCAGTTTGACCAAAACGTGTTTCTCTGCACTTTTATTTGACTACTTTTTAGAGTCTTTAAGAAGTAAAAGGAGAAAAAAAGCAGATTAGAGGAAAGTTATTCTGAAAAAGCATATTTCTGTGACTTTGTGAAGCAAATATTCTTTCAGTTTTCCTCGTGACGCCTCAGATTAATTTTCTGACCCCATGGTGGGAACCAGTGCTCTGTTTGATACCTTTATGACAATATCTGAAAGAAAAAAAAACCCTTATAAAAACCAGATGTTTGGAGAACTTCGCTGAACTGCAGAGGAAGTTCTTATTAGGACATATTCATATTGAAGTAGTTACTGTCCAAATGCCACGATGACCCATTAATTGACACCATATGTAACTTGCTCTGAGTAAAATCAATCTTAACTGCTTATGTAAAGTATTTGCTTCCACCTCTTGTCTTTTTTGTAATTGTAATAGTTGTGATGGAAGAAGTTGTCGCAGCTTTAACTTAAGTAAAAGTAGAAAAATCATAATGTAGAACATTACTCAAACTGTAATAGTCAGTTAATTTGGGGACTGTTTTCACCGGCGGATTAATACACATTTGGTGCTCTATTACTTACGGCAGCAGGTCAGTGTATGTGTGATCGACAGTGCTCGTGTTCATCGTAATGAAGGAACGTGTCAGCCAGTGTGGCTCACTGATGTTTTATATTCGTTTTTTGACAACAGTGGAGCTCTACAGAGGAATTAGAAGACAGAGGCTTTGGCTGCACAGACAACACTTATTATTAGGATCAATTCATCGTTGGTTTTGGTCTATTTTCATGGGATTTGTTGACTAAAGAAAAACAAGGAATATCCTTTTAAGTCATTTAAAATGTTACTAAAGTAAAACTACAGAAGTAAAAGTACTCATTGTGAAGAACCAGAGTGTTAACGTCTGATACAGGATGAGTTTGGAGATTAAGCTGCTTTTTTGTACTTGTTAGTTTTATCTTTTAGCAATGAAGCCTATTTCAAGAGATATGTTTCATATGTAAAGTATTTATATATTCCAGTTTATTAGGTACAGCTAGCTAAAACTAATGCATTCTAATATAACGGTCCTGCAATAAATCCTCCCTTCATGAAGGATATATTGCGTTTCACTTGACAGGTGTTTCTATTATTTTGCCCACCCTGTTTATATCAAGGGCAGGCTAAACAACTCAACCACCTCTCTGTATGATGCAAAACAGTCCAGCAGCACCACAAACTAACTTCATCCTCTAAAACGATCATAGTGTTAAATCGACACCTCTCTAAAAACCAAAAACTGAACATTATAACCTTCATGACGGGAGGATTTATTGCAAGACTGTTATTAGACTGCATTAGTTTTAGCTCGGTGTACCTAATAAACTGGTAACTGAGTGTATAGCTATTTACTGTATGTCTGCAGAGTAACTAGTAACTAACATTAATGTAGTGGAGTTGCACCATATCAAAATACTCTAGTACAATTTCACGGAATTTATACTTAAGCAGAGTATTTGAGGGAATGCACTTTGTCTGTACATCTCTGGCTCTTTAAAAAAAAAAAACCCAATAACCTTTGAGTAATCCAACACAGCAACCCGGCTGCGTTTGCTGTCTTTTATTTCTATTTATTGTAAAGTCTGCCCCACCCTGCCACAGGCCGCAACAGCAGGGAGAGAGAGTTCAGGCCGACCATGGATCAGTTTAGTGCTCCCTATTGGAAACTGTATCTCCCTCCTCCTCATCCTCTCATCCTCTTCATCTTTTTAATGGATCTAAGTAAGTCGGCTGCCCTGTGCCTGTTTCCTCCACCAGCATCCATCCAGCTGGAGCCAGCTGTTCCATGAAAAAGGGCCTTCATTATTTAATTACAATTATAAAATCCTCCAAATGTGTTAGTGACATCAGTCTCCATCGCTCAGCAATCGGATATTTCGGGCTGCTGAGCATAAATTTACAGTAAATTAAATCGCTTGTGACACAAACATCAGTGTGTAGGAGGCTAACGCGAGTAGGCCACTATATATAGTCACTTTGTACCTAAAACATTAAAACAGCAGTTCAAACGTAGATGTATCGTGATTATATGTGGATGGAAACGCATAAACCACCCCCCCGGACAAACAACCGCTCTTACCGTCAGGCCTACCGGAGAGGACCGCTGGTCGATTTTGCGTGCAGCCGGCTGGTGGAGGATGCAGACGGGTCTGTGACAGCGACAATAACAGCTGAGAGTCGGGAGTCGGTGGAGTTTCCCTGGCAGAGGAGTCCGGCTTCAGTGCAGGAAGAAGAGGAGGAGGAGGAAGAGGAGGAGGAGGCTGTGTGTGTGTGTCGGCTGTCAGGGCACTCCCCTGCGGTCCTCTCTGGTAGCGACTGGATGCGGGATGCGCAGGGCGGAGAAAAGGAGCCGCGCCGCCTGATTTGACAGTCAAACGAGGGCTGGAGCCGAGCACGCACCTGTATGGAAATCCCGACACGCACTGAGGCTGAGCAGAGGCAGGAAACACGCAAATGAGGACGCGCCCCAAAGGGAAAACAAGCCGGGAGTTCATTTTATATTCAGATGACCGGAGCTGATAGAGGCCCCCAGTAAAATGACGAATGTGAGGTTAAAGACCAAAAGTTAGCACAATGATACTCCGGTTTATATGATTCTGCTTTCTAGATGACCTTTTCTTTTTTATTCTCAGCCCAATAAATCAATCTGAGATGGGACAAGACTTGTATCAGATGGGGATTTATCATCTTTGGTTGCAACACTGGTGTTACGTTCTTTACTAAGGAGCTGTATAAACTATAAAGTGTCTGATTCTTCCCTAATCTCTCAGGGTCATCTTCAATTTAAATGCATGTTTTATTTTTTTTGGTGAAATTCTGTAGGGCTCCACTACTTTGGGAACAATATCTGTGATCCGAATGTCAACAAAAGGGTCGAAATACAAGATTGCAACCTGCTATCCCTCCCAAATTGATTGACCAATATTTTATAGTAGGGGGCCAATAAACAGCTGGGTTTAAGTTGTCCCATGAAGCTGTTAAATGTTTGTTTTACACTAGTAATGTTGGAAACGTCCCTCTAATTTGACATTTTGAGAAACAAATTAATTCCTCTTTGCAACTCAAACTCTTCAATCAAATTTATGGGGTTATGCAAACTGTCTTTAAGCTGTGATCGTACATTTAAAATGGCCAGGAACATGTCTACTTCTGGTGTCCGTCAACAGTGAAGGTGAATAGTAACCAGCAGGTCTGTGGCCAACTGGACCATAAAATTCCCACCTTTTGTCTAAGTGTTTTCTGGCAAGCAAGCAAATGTACTGCATTTATCAGTCACATTATGGTTGGTTTGTACTGTAATATTGGACACAAATGCTACATAACACAGCGTACCATCACAACAGACCACTCAGAAAACAGAGTTAACTCAGTTACTGTTTATTCAACAAATACAAGTTGACAGTTTGTTAATATTGAAGCTTTTTCATCAAACACCATTATTGTAAGCTTCATTATACATTCAAATAAACTAGTTTCTTCATTCAGGTTTGTTTTTTCAGCTCCTGAGCAGCAGTTTTCTGGCCACTGACGACATCTGAATAAAACCTGAAAGAGACAAATGGAGATTAGACAAGAACTGTGTGCGTCAGACAAACAGAAATATGATCCTTTGTAGCCTCAGATAAAAGTTAGAATCAGGAGCAAGCAGCTCTCATACGAGGTGTCAGAAAAGAAATTTGTATGTCATCATCGGCTGTACCACACGTGCTACAGACACACACACACACACTCTTACCTTTAAAATAAACTAGATCACTGGTCGTCAGTCATGAGCAGGATCACGAAGAGTTACTTTCTTGGCTTTGTTGAGTCATGAATCAACCTGTAAAAATAGCAGCTCAGTTTTAATTCACATAAAGAAACTTCTAACGTGTACATGTTTAATGTAGGAGCCTCAGAGAAAAGCTAGAATCAGGAGCCGAGTTCAGCTCTCATAGTAGGTGTCAGAAAAGTTATTTGATTTGTCATCACCGGCTGCAAGTTATTCAAATGCCAACACCCTGCGTGGACTCACCTGCTCTCAACCCCAGCGAGGTCCTGGGCCATAAAAAGTTCGATCTCAGGACCTTGGATCTTTGTCCAGCCAGCTCTGAAGTTTCCAGTTCTCATTTTTACCTGCAACAGTCCCACCTGTAAGAGAAAGTGGACAGATAGGGGGAAAAAGTTAAGGGTAAAAAATGACAATTTTGAGGTAAAGAGTGCAGTGATACACTTATAAATAAATGGAGCCTCAGAATAAAGTTAGAATCAGGGGCTGGAGATCAGCTCTCATAGTAGGTGTCAGAAAAGTTCATTTTAGTTTGTCATCACAGGCTGAAAACAGTTTCACGTGCCAAAGTATGAACTCACCAGCTCTCACACCTGGACAGGAATTCACCTCGAATCTCAGCACTCATCCTTCCAGTGTTGGAGGACTGAATTCAGGCAGGTCCCGGGGATCCAGTCTGCTAAAACACAGCACCGTCCATCTCTCAGTCTTCCCTCTCTCAGCTGTACCAGCTTCAGCTGTAAGGGGGTGATTTAAAAGAAACCCCCAAAACAATGATTTTAATCACAGTGAAGATGTTTTCAGATTATAAGTAACGGAGCCTCGGATGAGAGTTAAAATTATCCAGTACTTTAAATCGCATTTGACTGTTTTAGTCTGGTCTGGTAGCTCTGGGCCTTTGCAGAACAGCCACGTGTTGGTGTTCAGACCCACAACGTGGTTTAAGTTAACATACGAGCTCACAATATATAATACTCACCGGTTAGACGTCTTTCAGACAAACTGATCAGCTCGGGTCACCTTTGCTGCCACGGGGTAAGGTTTGGAGAAAACACTCAAAGAAGTAGCGAGGGTTCATCTCTCCTGCCACGCTGCCGCCGGAGCAGGTTACTGTCACCGGCTTCCGTCCAGCGGCAAGCCGAAGCCCCTCCCCTTTCTGCGGCTACGTAGCCAGCTAGCTTCGTATATCGGGCTTTCTGAAAAGCGGAGAAATTCTTATGGGGTTTTCTGACCATATTATATGTTTATCGGGCCCCCATTAATGTACTGGACAATACAATCTGAACAACTAGTCATTTAAACGAGAATAAAACAACGATGGTTTTGTTAGCATTGAACAACAACATCTCCCATGAGTCTTAGACGTGGAAGCTGTGTGAAAGCCTCATGGGAGTTGTAGTTTTTGAACGCTGGCGAACTAATGGTAACTTTATGCTGGTTAAAATGGGGAGATGTTAGTTTCTGTTCAAACCAGTGCAGTAATAGGTACCAAATTTGATTAGAAAGTGAATTCCAGTATCGTTTTTCAACACTTTTAGAAACCTATTAAGAGGTTTAACTGTCTCAAGAAGCAGATCACTGATCTTGATAACTTTGAAAATGTGCAACTGCAGCGAGAAGACCCAGCCTGGGTTTTACTTCAGCCAAATCAGCTTCATGTACATTTGTAGAGCTACGCTGCTAATAAAGGCAGGCAGCCCTTTTACACGCTGTCTATGCTGACATACATTATCAACAGCCCCTGTGTTTATAATCCAACATAATCACAGGGTAAAAAACAGTGTATTGTCATATGGTGCAATCAGTCAGTCTTCAAATCAGGATGGGTCTGATATTTTAGCAATATTTGGAGAGTAAAACAGTCTATGTACATGGCCTATTGCCTTATTTGTAAGTGCACATTTCATGAAAAATCTCTCATCTTTGGTTATCAGAGAGTTGTGACACAGATAGGCTGGAGGCAGGATATTTTACCAGTGATTTGTAATGTGTTGTATGCTTGTAGTCAGTTGCTGCAGAATATTGTAACAAGTCTGCTGGATATGCAATATTACACTTTCTAAATATACCCAATGTGCTTTATTTCTGCACCACAGTATATCATTATTATTTGCTTATCATCCAGTTAATACTGGTGCATTATGGTAAAAGGAATTGTGGACACCCCTGACCACATACATACTTTTGATCTAAAGTAGTTATTTGTGATTTGGGTTAGCCCCTTTAGTTCCAATTAGGTAAATCTTAGTGCCGCAGCATATTTGAGACAGAAGTGAGCAGAGACTAGCCACCAACCAAACCCTATACCGCTTTCAAAGGATTTAAAAAGCCACTAAATTTTATTTTCTAAAATTGACTTATGTAATTGTCCAGTTATGTTTTCTGTAACTTTTATCTCTGACATTATAGTCTAAATGTAATTTCAAAGCCTTCTCTACCTTGCCAGGTATGTAATTCTGCAATACAAATTTTTTTTTATTTAGTTTGTTTTTGCCTAAAACTGTCCAAATTTAAAATATTTATTCTAAAAAATATCAGACAGCCTTCATGTCATTTAACCTCCCAGAATCCCAGAAATATTGCAGATGTCAAGACCCTGCTGTCTGTAATGGTAGCTACAGCCCTGAAAACCAAAGACGTTCTGACTTTGTAGCAACAGTTTGGGAAAGGCCCTTTCTTGTTTCAACTTGGCCAGGCCTTATTACCCAACATCACTAAAGCTATCGTGGCTGAATGGAAGCAAATCCCTGCAGCCAGGTTCCAAACTGTTGTTGAAAACCTTCATGTAAAACTGGGGTCACTGAAGAGGAAGAGTCTACAAATAGTTTTCTGACAGTTCCTAAGCAATTGAGACCTAAAAGAACCACACTTGAACAGAGACATGTAAGGTTTAATTTATACATTTATTCTGATCACAGCTGTACAGGAATGCATCGTCACAGCAGAAACACAACCTAAACCCAACCATGGCACAACAGCCGTCACAACACATCCAGAACTCAACCATAAATGTACAGGTTCAATCAGCTCACCTCAATTCAATGTCTATAATTATCAACAGTATTATTATTATTATTCACATAGAACCATCTGTCTCTCAAATATATCTTTGTTTTCAAAGAGCATAAAAATACAAGTGGACTCTTCATTGGGATGAACACTGGTGGTTGATCCACTGTCTGGCCTACATGGGGGACCACTGAAAACCAGGAAGCCGAGGAGGAGCGGAGCCAAGTTCTTACAGCTTAAAGGGGGGGGGGGGGGGGGTCTTATATGGGCTCATACAAGGCTTCTCAATGGTTACAGGAGATGGTTACAACCCTGCAGACAGGGTTATTGATTTCAGGGATCATATAGGACTCACAAATCAACCTATAAGCTACTTTTGACATCACACGCACACACAAGGAGCGAGGGTTTATAAGGAACCAGAAAAAAAAAAACATTAAACATTTTATGTAGTGGAAAACAAGAAAAAAGAGACAAAAAAATATTTTGAATATATGAAAGAACACTACCAAGGCACAGAGAGATGCAAAGTTAACAAAAAGGACACAGAGGGTGATAAAAAGGAAGGGGACACAAGATGGAAGGTGGGCAGATTAGAGGCAGTTTCACTAACCAACACTAGAGGGAGCTCTAACAGCTCAAATACCCAGGAATATTATAAACTCTATGTATGTATACTGGATGTACTATATAAAGCATTGAAATATAGGATTATCTTTTAAAAACACTGTTCACTGCAGCAGGACAAAGGGTTACACCGCATGAGTGTGCTTGTATATATGTGTCTTTGCATGTAAATGTGTGTATGTGTACGTGCAGAGATTCATTTCCAAGCAAACCTCCATAGATGGAGCTAAACACCAACAAAGCAGGACACCAGCGAGATTACAACCAATGTATTATGCATGTGTGTGTGTGTGTGTGTGTGTGTGTGCGTGTGTGTGTGTGTGAGTGTGTGTGTGAGAGAGTGTCTCAAAACTCGTGGACACACATCTATATCGTCGTTCTGATCATTTAGGATAACTACTGTACGAGTGGGAGGACATTGACATGGGCATCAGCGGGGGACTACACACGCTCGTAACGACAACAACGGCAACAATAACGACAACAGCAACAACAACATGAAGAGAGACAACACACAGGTCAGGAAGTCCGGCTAACCACAATCCTCCACTCATACAGAAATAGAGGCTACGATTCATCTGGAAAAATGCATCCTTTTGACATCGCAGGAGTGAGACAGACTCAGAAAGCGGCCTGTCTTTCCATGTGCTTTTAAAAATTCTCTCAGGTGTCTCACCTGTATGCATCTTGTATTATCTATCTGCCTGCCAGTTTTATGTGCTTATTATTTTTTGTTTTGTTTTTTTGCAAGCAATATGCTTATCTGTCTGTCTCCCTGTCTGACTGGGTTAACGTCTCTGTCCTGGTCAGAGTCTGCAGAGATAAAAGGATGAGGGAAATGATTGTGCTTCTCGATCCACGCAGCCGTCTGAGGCTGGGCGGCGGTGACTCGCTGGGCTGCAGAGGTCAGAGGTTGTGTGGGAGCGGCCTCCTCGCATCGGGAGGCGTACTAGAGCTACCGCACCAGACGAAGAGGACTCCCCCTCCCCAGTATACTGTACAAGGCTACATGAGAAGCGCTCACGCAGGAGGGACGCACGCTCAAACACACACGCGCGCACACACACGCAAACACACACTCTCTCTCAGAGCGCCAGCATCAGCCTTGGGAGAGTTTTCTTGATACACCTACACATGACGGGGGGGCTTGTTGGAAATGAGGCGTGGGCAGGAGATCAGTCGAGCATTGCATCCAGTTGGTCTGCCAAGTCGTCAAACATGCTGCCGATGTCGTCCAAGATGGAGACTGTTGTCTTTTTGCTGGAAAGAGAGCTGGGAGTTGGATGCCAAAAGAAAAAAAAAGTTAGAGTTAAGCTGATAATGAGAGGCAGACACAGCGCAGTCACAGTAGTAGATCTGGGATGTGAAGGGGAGGGTGTGAAATGGTATTTTTCCACATTGTTAATTAGCATTTTAAATATCTCTTTTAAAGATGTTCCTCAACATACATACACAGGAGTCTCCTGGATAACTTAACAGTACTTTAGACCTGCCGTTTTCCACACTGGGTTCAGATGGCCTAACAAAGTATGAGGGATTCACGGGATGTAATCCAGTGCAATTTGATCTGATTTATAACAGCCTCACCGCTTATTGTTCACTCTCCTTACACCTTGTCAGAGCTGTATTATGTCACTGCTAATGCAAACAACAAGTCCTACTACTAGAGGAAATGCAATGTATTTGTTTGGTTGTTCTGTAAACAGATGCACCAGTTGCTCTTCTGTTGCATTTCTGAGAAAGTAGCTGCTCAGGGTGTTTGCTGTAGTATTAAAACGCACATGCCCTTTACCACGGTAACCAAGGGTTTCACCAAATCAACCAGTACCGAAACCTTAAGGACTGCAACTTTAAGTTTACGTCATGGCAACCAGTTATAAATACTCCAACCTTGTTTCTGTCTCTTTGTTTTGACGTAAGGCTCTAAAATACTACAGTACACATCAGCCTTAGCAACCGTTGCTACGGTAAAGATGCCAGCCGGAGGCACAAATCAGAGCTGTGGCAAATTTAGAACAGTTCTTTTGTTGCAAATGGGGACAAAACACTGCACCTCTGACCCAGAATCCGGAAGTGAATGAAAGTGATTTAAAATGGTGAGTGTTTTATCAGGTTTCTTCAAAGTGTAAACTTAACAGCTGGCTTTAAACTCAGTGATTGAAGGAATAGTTCCGCATTTTGGAAAATATGCTTATGTGCTTTCTTCCTGAGGGTGAGATAAGAAAATTGTTGCCCGATATGGGTGGTGAGCACAGGTTTTGGTAGAGGTCTCTTGTCATAGTCACAGCTGGATTTCCCCAAGAAATAGTTACAGTCTGGGACTCTCCTGAAACCACAAACTTGTGCTTTAGATTTCTGCTTTAAAGGATTCAAAGGTTTTGTTGTGCATTATGTTAATGCAGTGTGGCATACGCATTACGGCCTTGTTAACAGACAGTGTGAAAAATAAGATTTAGAAAAAAGAAATATAAAGGATATCAATGAATTCTAAGACCAAAAATTACAAGTATATGTAAAAATGTAAAATGTACATACTGTTTGTCACAATTCTAAGGCAAAGTATACAATAACATTTTACACATTTCGAGTACAATTTTGGACATGCACGGATTCAAGATACAACGTGCTAATTAGTGAGCTTTACAGGTGTTGGTAGTTTGGAGAAAGCCAGGCTAGCTGTTTCCCTCCGCTCATTATGCTAAGCTAGGCTAACCACATCCAGACTCCAGCTCCGTACTTAATGCACAGACATTAGAGCGGTATCGATCTTCTCATCTGCCTCTCGGAAAGAAAGTGAATATAACTTCCCCAAAATGTTGAACTAAAGCCTTGGAAGAGCTCCAACTGCCAGTCACCAAAACACTGTCCATGCAGAAGACGAACAGGACCTTTACTTCCATAACACTCGCTCTACATTGTGTGAGGAAAAAAGCTAATTTATGCTCTGATCCTCTCATCATCGACTTGGATGCCAACATGTTGTCCCAAGAGATTGTTGTTGGATATAAATGGTACATTCTGCGGCAAAAGATGATGATTAACTTCAAAAATACTCACTCATTTTGTGCGTCCTCCTCTTTAATTTTATGTTCTACAGCCTGCACAGCTGCCGCCAAGGAGGCACTGGTCTCCTCCAAACGATGCTGCACCTCCTCCTCCTGCTCTACTCCCTCTACTTGACCCTCCACCTCTCTCAGATTCTCTTCCTCTGCTCTTTTCTTCTCCTCCTCCTGCTCCTTGTGCCTCCTGTGCTCCCTCTCCCTCCTCCTCTCCTCTTCCTCTTTCCTCCTTTCCTCTTCCTCCTCCACCTCCCGTCCTCCCAGCAGGTCGATGGAGAGACCAGCGATGGAGGAGCGGGGAGGTTTGACAGGGTGTGGAGAGGGGGTGGTGGGACTCTGGACCGGAGAGGGGGAAGTAAGGGGGAGTCCCGGAGAGAGGGAGGGAGCAGAAGGGGTGTCAGGAGCCGGAAGAGGGACGGCAGAGAGCGGAGAGGAGGGTTTGGGAGCCGGGGTGGGGCTGCCTGCAGCTGGGCTGGTAGCAGCAGGACTCGGGCTCATGGTAGCTGAAGCTACTATTGCTTTGCCTGGTTTGGGTGCTGTTGGAGGCCCACGGGGTTTCGGGGATATAGGAGGAGGGACACGTTTCGGCTCTGGTCAGAGAGAGTCAGAGAGAATGTAGTCACTCACACATGGACAAGACCTGTAGGGGATTGATGCTGGATACAAATGCAGATATCAAATAACAACAAATATAACAGCTTTGTTTTCTCCTTATTCCACAGGATGCTGGCACTATGTAGAACTTTAACTGCCTGCTAGTACAATGAAAAGTTAAATGCATGTGAACGTGTAATATATGTATCAAGAAATAGGTCTCTTGTCTTTTCAGTCATTAGGGTCAGTTTAAAAAAGAACTTTTGTGTGAACGTGTATGTGTGTTTCTCACCAGGGCTCTGTGCCGTCTCAGTATTATCAGGCCCGGGTATGGGGACCCTGCGAGTCGGGGTTGGGGGGTCAGCTTGTGTCTTCCTCAGGGTGACTGTGGATGGTTTGGGAGACACCGGCGGCTTCAGAGACTTCCTAGCCTCCATCCACTCACAGCTCTCTCTGTTGGCCTCCGTCTTATCAGAGACCTCAGACACCGGCCTCCGCCTCAGGACCACGCCTCCGTTCTGCTGCGGCTCGCCTCCATTTTTCCGGCTACTATCCGTTTGACTGCTGGGAGAGTCTGATTGGTTATTGCTTTGAATGACACCTTCTGCATGCTCAGACGTGCGTGGTCTCCTGCGTATGGTGTCAGTGCCGGTTGTCATGGTAACAACAGTGGTAGTCACGGATTCAGGGGCTTCAGAGTCTGTTGCCAGAGTACGTGGCTTCCTTCGGAGTGTCGCTCTGCCATCTGTGATCTCTGACGCTGAGGAGACTACGGTGGAGCGGGGCCGTGGCTCTGGACGTTGCTGGACTAGTTGCCGAGGTAACAGGTCAGTCTGATCACCAGGGAGGCCTTCTAGTCCACTGATGGTCCTGCGCCGACTTAAGACATCCTCCTCCTCAGATCCAAGACCACCTGCGCCTACCTGCCGACGAAGTGTTGGCGGACTCACCTGGAGATCACATGATTGTTATATTGCTGAGAAACATTTTAAAACATAATTCTCATAGTCCAAACCAAACACAAAGACGCACACCCACCTGTAGGTAGTTGGTGCTGCCTCCCAGATTCCTCGGCAGGGTTTTGGCTCCACCCACGATGGATGTCTCTAGCATAGCAGCAAGGCTGCGAACACTCCCAGAAGCCCCCTCTGATCTCTCCAGGCCCGCTGAGTCCTGAGATCTTAAAGCTGATCCCAGGCTGCCGCAGTCGCTGGCCCGCCGCTCTCGATAGGTTGGCAGCCCAAGTAGCCCCTCCACCTGTCCCTCTGCCTCCCCATCACCCCCAGTAATGGAAGAACAGGACCGTTTAGGTGGTGTCGGGGGCCGACCTTTCCGACGGGGGCGGAGTGTGACAGATGATTGACTGCGGTTAACAGTGACATCATTAGGTGCGGCAGTATGTGTGGAGCTGCTGCGGCACACAGTGGCATATCTAGAGTCTGATTCTGAGCCAATAAGACTGTGAGTTCTCCGTCGCTCTTCCTCCTCACTGGGCAGGCGGAGCAGCGGTACTGACGAATCTACTGCCGCCATCTGGGTGGAGGGACGCGGCCGAGCCCTGGGGGAGGCCTGCTGGGTCCGGGTGTGCGGGGGAGTCTGTGGTGGCGTTTGTGGGGGGGTCTGTGAATGTGTGAGACCTGGGCGAGGTTTGGCCAGTGGGCTGGGGGCACCGTCCCTCTGCTTCCTCACCTGTCTCCGGGGCTCTGAGCTGGTGCTGCCACCTGGGCTGGATGGAGGTGTAGACGGGCTCTGAGGAGGTTCAGAGCTACTTTCTCCCCTCTGTAGCTCCTTCAGTCTCCTCACTCCCAACATCAGCTTCTTCTGATGTCCTGAGGGGAGGCAGGGACGTGGAGGAGAAGAATGGAGGAATAGTTATTGTGAGGTAGAAAGACAAAAAAACATATTTAGACTTCAAAGCTAGAAGAGAATCCAGAGTATGTGTTGAAATGGACACTTAAATTTCCTGAAAAACTGCAAATCTTTAATGGCAGCCGCATCCTGCACTAGTAGGCATGATCATTAAATCTAACCCAGGGGTTCCCAATCCCTGGGTTGTGGACCGGGAATGGGCCTTTTCAGAACATTTTCTACTTGGTCGCAAGGAAACAATTTGATGAATAAGCTAAAAAGCTGAATAGTAATTTTGAATTATATCATGTGCTATTTTTGCGGTAATTAACTTACAAGAGTTTTTCTGAGGGGTCTATCTGTATTTGAAAATTAACCACAATGAAATGCAAAGCAAATTAAGTTTCAGATTGTGTTTGATTGTTGATAGTTTTTATTTTATAGAAACTCTATTTGTCTTATTTTGTTATTTTGTACTATGAAGGTTTACTCTGTTAGCAAAATGAATGTTCTGTAGTTGATAACTATTATCACAACAGCTGAATAAATTCAGTCCAAATATTCCAGATACAATAACAGAACTTATACCTTATTTAATTCTTGTGTTATTAAGAGACACAAAACTTTTGGCAACAAGTGGGAGGAAGATTCTTAAAATAACATGTACAGACTGATGTCTAACCCTGAAAGTCTAGTTACGAATGACATGTTTTTTATTCATAATCATACTTGTCATTTACATGAAGTGAATAAAATCAAAGGCTCTATATCTCGACTTGCTGTCTTATTATATAGTTTTATTTCCAAGCTTAATAATGTAGCTGTGTCTTACCGAGCTTAGTAATGCCAATCTCTTGCAGATCCTCAAGGCTGATGTCAGAGATGAAGTCAATGTTTTCATACCCATTCTGCACCAGAACCTGGTAGTACTGACTGAGACCCAGGTGAGACAGCCAGTCTGCCAGATTGGCCTGAAACACACACACACACACACACACACGGACGCAATGTAAAAGGCTTGTGCACAGATACAGAATTCTGCTGCATTTTGATTCTGAAAAACAGGCTGAAAGAGCTGCGAGTGTATATGTTTGTGTGCATGCAGCTGCCAAAAGTCAACATCTCCCCCTTTTTCTAGTTTGTATAGTACACGTGAGAGCCTTACAGGCTTGTGGTCTGGCAGCCAGTCTGTGGAGGGCAGCTTGCTGATCTCTGATGTTAACTTCTTTCGATGTCCAGGCTTCATGACCCCAATTGCCGTCAGGTCCTTCAATGCAAAGCACACTTAGTCACATCAGGAACCCACCACAAGTACTGTGGGTGTTTTTTTCTTTTAAATGCAAACAATTTTATGCGTACGTTTGACATTTGTACATGAGCTGCGTGTGTTATGCCTTCAGGAATATTTTGCTTTGGATAATCTCTGATGAGTGTCCCCTGCCCTTAGGGGGTTTACATCATACCACTGTGTCCGCTTCAATACACACACACACACACACACACACTGGCACTGAAAACACACTCAAGGACAAACACAGAGTAGCGTTTACAGCACAGACTGGAACACACGGCCATGTGTGAACACAGGTATGTAAATGAAGCAGACAGAGTATGGGAAGTGACTGGTTGAGGCTCAGGACTCACACCGGGGGGTCAGGTGACAGAGACAGGAGGGTCATGATGACATCATCCAGGTCAGTGGGGAGCTGATTTGAGAGCTGTGCTGGGCGGAGCCTTGACAGACAAGGGGCGGGGCGTGAGGGGGTCAGGGGTCATGACCTTACCTCATGGGTCATGCGGCTAATGGTGTCTAGATCATATCCCGCGGTGAGGAAGTGGGTGGTGTAGAACTGCAGCTGAAACTCACCCAGCCACGCCACTACTGCCTGCTTCTAGAACACAGAACACAGAACACTACTGCCTGCTTCTAGAAGAGTCCACAGGCTTCTTCTAGAGCACAGAACACAGACCTGTTCTAGAACACAGCATAGCAGCCTGCTCTAGAACACAGGGGAGAGAAGACGGTTCTAGAAAACAGCACAGAAACTTCCATTGTAATCCCAAAATGCAACCCTGCTCTACAACAAAATCTAGAGAGCGTTTACCAGCAAGAAATGGAAAGCTTTTCTGGAACACATAATAGAGAGCTGTTCAGCTTGTCAGGTTGTCTTTAGCTAACGGAACAACAACCCTGCAATATTCCCAAGGTGCACAACGCCAGCACAAATCTGAAAAACTACTACCTATATACGCGGTAAGATCACTTCAGGGTTTTCAGGAATAATACTATAAATGGATCTCTCTAGAATACACATTACTCCCAAACAATACTGCTTGTGATTCATAAGGTTCGTAAATAGCAAGACATGTACCCCTACCCCCTATTTGCCTTCTGCCACCACCCCGATACAGTGGAGGTTAATGGAATTTTCAAACTATTACATTTGCAAAACCTTAACAGCCATGTTTTTTCCCCCCAGAAATGGGAACCGATACATAACATTACATTTATTTGGCAGATGCTTTTGTCCAAAGTGACTTAGAATTTTTCCCTACACACATATAGAGAATTATTTGGGCAAACTGACTTGATGGTGGACACGTAGGGGATTGAACGACCTACCCTGCAGTTAAAGGCCAACCTGCATTACCACCTGATGTACTGCTGGTTATCTGGGCTATTTCACAGACCTTGGTGTCAACAGTTTTCTTTAAATACCATTTTCTACTAAAGGCAAAAATAGAGAAGACTGCTCAGAGTGAGGGCTGTGGATTATTCTGAGTAAAGGTTTCTGTTTCTGGAAGGAGTTTGTCAGTTTTGTCACTGATTTGAGCATCACAAACAGATTTCCATTCACCTGTTTGTATGTATGTAGTGGCGGCAGGACATCTCAAAACCCATGCAAATTAAACTGAAACTACCAGTATGGCTAAGTACCACTAGATATCATTAAGACTAAGTTGAACAGATCAAATTAGATATTTTCTTTTAAACCACAGGCATCCATGCTATATTTTGTGAATTAATTGAGTGTCAAAGAACGTTGGATGAGATCAACCAATGAGGACACACTAAGAACACTACTGCTTTTTTTTTTTTGCTTCTATGACGGAACACTGCTGTCGCCTGGCAACCAGTAAATGCTTGATTCTAGAACACGGCGTCTGCTTGCTTCTAGAACGCAAGAAGGCAGCATTGTAACCCTCACAGAACACACAGGGCTGCTGGCAGGTTCTAGAGCAGAGCGGCAGCATGTGGGCGCCTGGTGTCTCAGTGTGGTGTGAGGGCAGGCAGGGGGTGGGTGGAGGGACAGAAGGCAAGACAGCGACTGACTCCTCGATGTGTCTATCACTCTGCCTGTCTCCATGGTGACACACTCGCATGCCCATCCTCAGGGTGTCATCTGGTCAGGTGCAACACAACCACGCTGGCAGATACCTCGCCGTACCCACTGAACCCACCCTTGCAGATGTCTTTCTCTCAAATCCAAGCACTGGTTGAGAAGAAACAGGAGCAACAGAAAGAATCTGCCATCCAAAAACTCACTTTCCCATCATCCTCCTCTGCCTTCCGCTCAAACGACCGCTGTTCATGAACCGTGCAACTGGAAGAGCCTTGGCGTGGAGGTGAAGAAACAAGAGGGAAAAAGAATAAAATATATTAGTTTTAGCAGTAAACAACAATTTTATTATTTCACTCTTTTCTATTTTGTTAATTACAACACGTTTTTACATAAACCCTTTGCCCATATCCAATTATAGTGTATTTCTAGTAGCAAAACTTTTGTTTTAATTTGTATGAATGCACTTTAAATCTAAAACGCCCTCAATAGCCCTCAGTGACATATTTTTCATATATTTTTATTTCATGTAGATATGTATGCCAAACGAGTTATTTATAAAATGCTTGTCTTGGCAGTGCTTTAGTTTCTGGGTCCTGGAGTTTATTAATTATTTATTAGAACAAAGTGTATTTGTAACTGATGGTGTTTTCATTCAATTATGAGTTATTTCTAGTTAATTATTTAAGGAATGAACAGCTTCTTATGAACTCTTCTTCCTCTGAAATCAGTTCTGGCTAGAACTCTGTTCTAGTATATTATTAAACGATGGAACCTGGAAATTAAAATGGTATGTTGTTCATTAACAGTTTGTTCCTTAAAATGCAGCAGAGCCAGGAAATAGTGTTATCTATCAGTGGAGCAATTAAATCAAGTCAGGTTTATATTGCCTATGCAGTCCTTCATAATAATTCTGGTAACACCTTTCATGCTTGGCTGGCTTTGTGGTGCTGTTTTAGCACTTCACTTCCCACATATCACTTAAACCAGTAGAATGGCAGCAGATTAAAATATGCTAATATATATTCTTCTTAATATGTGAGATTAGTAAATCAACTACAAGCACAGTACCCAAATTTAAGTGGTATACCTGAGACACCATATAAAGGTCTACACAATACACAGTATGTGTATATAAACACATGTTTTATAGACACATTGTGGATGTACTACTTTCTGTAGCCCCGAGCAAATAAAGAGTGCAGCTGCTTACAGTTGTGTAAACTTGTAAATGCCGTGTCAGGAATGACGTTTACAAGTTACAAGTGGGCCCAGATCCAATAGAATCATTTATAAAGTTATTCAGTATAGGCCGTGATTAATAAATAATATCAAAACTTGCCAGTCCACACTTAAAGAATGCTCGTTTCAACATCAATAGGAGAGGCTGATTTTTAGCAGATTTACTAGAGTTTTAGTATGTTGAGTGCTTTTCATTCTAAAGTCGATGTTATCCTACTGCACTTGCCTCTTTCTATTCATGTTTCTTTTCTTTGGATGTTGCACTGAAGCATATGGATTTCTGCGGTCTGTCTCCTCATGTCGCTGCTCAGGCTAATTACAGTTTCTATTGCGCGTATTAAAAGCAGCTACAGCGTAAAACATACAAATTCCTTAGAACCAAAAAAGGGATTTATCCCAAGAAAGAGCGACCTGTCCCTGGCTGTTTAGAATAGCATTTTAGAGCAGCTTTTATAAATAAGGCACAACTTAAATTACTGTTACACAAGGACGGGGGCGGGAAATGCTGCTTGTGTCTGATATGAACAGGCAGGTGGTCTTTAGAGGGCCAGGTTGACTAAAAGTGAAATGAAGAAAAAATTATTCATAGATGCAGCATTCCAAGCAAGCCCTGAGGCACTTGTTGTACTGGTGATCTGTTTTAATTATGACTTTACTACAGACAGAATGCCTTTTTTTGAAGCACCGGATCACTGGTATACATTTTTTGTATGAGCAAGTGAGGGCAAACTTTTTAGTATCTGTTTAAATCACTGCTGTGTTTGATCAGTTAGCAGAAGACAGCAGCAAAACAGACTTAAAGGAAAAATGACAGAAATGATCACTTCAAGTAAAGCCCAATATATTGCTTTAATGCTGTGTATGGTTGAGCTTGTGTGCTTACTCGCTGACTGCTCGACAGACTGCGACTGCTCCAAGAGATGCTCCTTGGCTTTTACCGACTGGGACAGCACGGTGGCCAGGAGCTAAAACACAAAAACACACACAAATACGCTCATACACACGCACACACACGTACACTCACAAAGTGAAACATTTACTCAAGCATAATCATTCAAATCCCAGAGGTGCCTTGTGATTCAGTTCAGTGGATTAAGTGCACAAATAACCAGATTCTGGCTTGTGACCCTCTTCTTCCCGCATTTCCTGCAATTTACCAATACTGAAGCAGCAGAAACCCTAGAATAAATACTTCTTAAAATAGATGAGGTCCCTCCAGCATAATATGGGAACACCGTACGATTGGGCTAATTGCTAATTCAGTATTTCTAAGGTACTACCCAAAGATAGACTTGTTATATCTGGTGATAGACTTAAATTTAGAACGTGCTAAAGGTGCTAGAGAGCAGACCTGCAGGGTGACATCACAGACTGTAAAAAGGAAAGCATACTAGACAATGCGTTAAAATCACTTGACTCTTGTTGGCAAGTTTGTGTTGTTGTGGGGGCCAACTGCATGTGATATTGATCATCTGTTTCCTCAAAAATACATATAATACCTGTGCTCAAATACCATGCAAGCTTTCTTTAAAGTGTGACTTCATGGTGCACTTAACAGGGGTTGTGTAAATATCAGACTCAAATCGTACAAATGCTAAATACAACAGTGTAAGGTTACAAAAATTACAATCAAATTCAGTGTAGCTGACGCCAGGCCAATCACATTTTAATTTGTAGTTTAGGACAATGTACGTTTCCACACATCCATCATCATCAACATCCATAGTGACAATTTTCACTTGCATACATAATTATTCTACCAAGATATGCTGTTCATACACCTGTGTTGAAACTGACACCTGGTTGCACAATTTAATAAAACTAATCTAACACAAATGAGAGAAGGTGAAGTGCAAAAAGCTATTCAGGGATAGGTAGAGTAGAATTTAGCAGTTACAGTTTGTCCGGACAGAAAAGGTTGATGTCTGCATTTACAAGTAAAATTCCACTGTGTGACTGATCAAAAGGACAAACCAGGAGGCCACCATCTTACTGCACCTGGCCTACTGTTGAAAAAAAAAAAAAGCGATGCTGATGTCTCCAACAGAAAAACAAACTGAGCAGGAAACAGAATTGTGGTTAACTTGGTAACTAGACTTTGTGTTTGTTTCCTGAAGATGTTTTGCTGTTTCCCAGAAACGACTTGCTTGTTGTTTTGTAAAGATCCAGCAGCAATGTAAATACGTGCAAACACATGCACACGAATAAATGCAAGGAGTCACTTACCTTGACCCCTTCAGCTTGTGCGTGCAGGCCTGGAGCGTTAAGGCCGTGTGTGTTGACTCCTGGTGTGGCTGCTGGGTGTGGACTGGGTGCAGGGGTGGTCAGAACGTGTGTGTTTCCGGAGCTCTGCAAGCTGCTTGATGACCGAACACTGCCGATGCTGCCCACACTGCCACTGCGCTCGCCACCTCCACACACAAATACACACATTGCAGGATGCAGTATTATATAGGGAACAAAGTTCCACATAGTTACCCGAAAACACACTTGTGAGTTTACCTGCCAGTGGTTTGCGTAGCACCCAAATATCCTCACTGGTGCTGCTCTGCTGTCCCAGAGTTGGAGAGCCTTGAGGACTCGGCTCTGCAGTCCGCGAACCTGTCACACACACACACACACACAAACACACACACACACACTTGTTACTGCTACTATTTTAGTCTATTTTTGAATAGTGAAAGTTCAAAACTTCTAATCAACAGCTACACAGACTCAAGTAATAATGTGTGTAATATAGTTTCATATATAAATGTGTTTAACTCTCACTTCATCTCACTCAGGCTCAAAGATACACTCACTCACCTGCACATTCATAAACACATAATTATTGCACCACCTGTAAGTGCTAATCATTTTGAGACTTGTAAAACCCCACAGAGTCTTCGACAGGTTCATCATTGTGTGCTTGTCTGGACAATATTAATAAACATTGTGCAGACAAACACTGTTCAAAACACAATGACTTTACTTTAAATAAAACGCCCAATGGTTTAAGATAAATTTATAGGAAAATTGATATAAAATGGTGAATAATACCTTTAAAATACTCTATTGTATGTGAAGTTATAAAAATGCTGCCCTTAATTTAAATATTTCAGTTAAAGGGTCAGTTCACTCAAATTACAAGAAAGCTATTCCAGTACAATGAAAGTGAATGGATGCCGCATAAAAAAAGTCCTGGTCAATTAGGATAATCCGTAATTATATCTCTGGATGGTTTCCACTATCGTTTTAATATTTGGTAGAAAATAGTTCCTAATGAAATAAAATGGCAGCAGAAATCTATCGGCATGGCGAGACACCACTAACAGTAAGTGTGAAAATATACCTTTTTGTCTTTAGGGTGAACTGGTCCTTTAATATATATATATATATATATATATACACACACATAGATAATTTACATACATTTACACACACATACACACACATATATAATATATATGTAGCTGCAGTGAAGTGCTGGAACAAGCAGTTATTATAATATATTCTATATGTGGTCTTGTCAAACAGCGTGGAAAGGATGCTTATCTATGATTTAAAGTGATACTACAGTATGTACCTGTCTGACTCTGCTGCTCCTGAGAAGTGGAGAGAGGAGGAGGAGGAGGAGGAGGAGGAGGAGTGGACAGAGGAGGAGAAGACAGAGAAGGAGGAGAGATGGGAAGAGGAACGTACCCAAAGGAGGAGAACCGAGGGAGGGACTGTGTGTTGGGGTGAGGGGGAGGAGGGGGAGGCAGATGCAGGGGGAGGACTTTGGAGGGGGGGTATGAGTGTCCGTTGACCGAGGCAATGGGACAGGGGTTGGGTCTGCGGAGCAGGAGGGTGTGGCACTGCTGGGAGGGGGAGTGACCTGGACACGAGCCAGGAGGAGGGAGGTGCAAAACAACAACAACAACACAACAACAACAACAACTGATCAGTCAACTGGAAACAAAACAAATCTAATCAAATTTGAAAACGTAAAAAATAATAATAGATTAAAATCAAAATATGAGAGAAGAATACATCCATATATCCACAGGGAATATATCTTTATAAATTAAAATATAATATCACTATAGCAATAAAGCAAACAAACAATATGAACAAAAGCATCACAAGCTAGAGCAGGTTGGTTAGACGGGAGTAGGGAGACAGAAGGAGCAGAAATATAGAGGAAGGGAGGAGGGTTGACAGCCAATATGGGACAGTATTTGATCAATGGAAATGATTGACAGGTTGGGAAAAACGGATGGCCGATGATGCTGCAGCTAGCTATAACTAATGATCAGCTAGCTACAGAACAGCTGCTGAGCTCACACACATGCGAAAGTACACACATCCTCCCACCCACCCACACACACACACACACACACACACACACACACACACACACACACACACACACACAGCTGTGATGTGGGTGGTCACCTGCCCTCTTGATGACTTCCACCATGTTGGAGGGGAAGTAGCCCACACGGTCATTTCCCGTGCGGTTGTCGTGAATACAGCCTTTCCATCGGCCATCAGAGTGCTGCTCCAAAACCTGTCAACAAACACATGTACAGTTTACAAAGATAAGATTTTAACCTGTTTACACTTTCAAAACTAAAACTGGACTGGGCTGCACCAGCTAAACATAAAACCATCGCTAAGTTTGTGTGTAAAGTTCATAGTATGAGGTAGTTTCAAACTTTATATGTCCTAGCTAGTAAACATCTTAGTAATGTGTAAATAGGTTTCAAGGAAACTGTAGCACCTTCCAGTCAAAAGTACTCAGCTATGTAAACAGGAAGTCACTGTAGCATCACAAGCTGCAACATATCTGCCAAAAATTACAGTTGTAGGGGGCCATCCTTTGTAAATGTATGTATGACTTTGTTTTATTTACACCGATCAGCCATAACATTATGACCACCTGCCTAATATTGTGTAGGTCCCCATTTTGCTGCCAAAACAGCCCTGACCCGTCAAGGCATGGACTCCACTAGACCTGTGAAGGTGTGCTGTGGTATCTGGCACCAAGACGTTAGCAGCAGATCCTTTAAGTCCTGTAAGTTGCGAGGTGGGGCCTCCATGGATTGGACTTGTTTGTCGATTGGATTGAGATGTGGTGAATTTGGAGGCCAAGTCAACACCGTGAACTCGTTGTTGTGTTCCTCAAACCATTCCTGAACCATTTTTGCAGTGTGGCAGGGCGCATTATCCTGCTGAAAGAGGCCACTGGGAATTAGGGAATACCGTTTCCATGAAGGGGTGTACTTGGTCTGCAACAATGTTTAGGTAGGTGGTACGTGTCAGAGTAACATCCACATGAATGGCAGGACCCAAGGTTTCCCAGCAGAACATTGCCCAAAGCATCACACTGCCTCCGCTGGCTTGCCTTCTTCCCATAGTGCATCCTGGTGCCATGTCTTCCCCAGGTAAGAGACTCACACACGCACCATCCACATGATGTAAAAGAAAACATGATTCATCAGACCAGGCCACCCTCTTCCATCGCTCCGTGGTCCAGTTCTGATGCTCATGTGCCCATTGTAGGCGCTTTCGGCAGTGGACGGGTCAGCATGGGAACCCTGACCGGTCTGCGGCTACGCAGCCCCATACGCAACAAACTGCGATGCACTGTGTGTTCTGACACCTTTCTATCAGAACCAGAATGAACTTTTCAGCAATTTGAGCTACAGTAGCTCTTCTGTTGGATCGGACCACACGGGCCAGCCTTCGCTTCCAACGTGCATCACTGAGCCTTGGCCGCCCATGACCCTGTCGCCGGTTCACCAGTTTTCCTTCCTTGGACCACTTTTGGTAGCTACTAACCACTGCAGACTGGGAACACCCCGCAACAGCTGCAGTTCTGTAGATGCTTTGACCCAGTTGTCTAGCCATCTCAGTTTGGTCCTTGTCAAAGTCGCTCACATCCTTACGCTCGCCCATTTTTCCTTCTTCCAACACATCAACTTCGAGGACAAAATGTTCACTTGCTGCCTAATTTATCCCCCCCACTGACAGGTACCATTGTAACGAGATAATCAATGTTCTTCACTTCACCTGTCAGTGGTCATAATGTTATGGCTGATCGGTGTATATCTGCATACATGGAGGAATTAGTCTGTTTCAGAGTTAGTATGGTTCGGGAGGGGCTGAACAAAACTTTCAAATCCAAGCAGACAGATACAGAACAAGCTAAGTTTGAGCAGAAAAAGCAGTTTTTAATTAGTAGTTTTGTTGGAAATATCACCTGTATTAACATCATGTGCCAACAAGAGTCTCTGTGATTATGTGTACAAAAAAGGTTGTAGTTTCTCTTTAAGAATGAGTGGGAAATATCTGTTTAAGCTAACCTAACTGACGCTAACGTCATTAGCACAACGTTTTGTAATTTGAGGTATATTGTCTTATTTTTGTGAAATGTAATTTCTACTTTTCCCAGTTTATTAAAACATTATTAAACAACACTTTAAGAGTCATGTCAAATATATTGAACATATTCCATATTATCTAATTTACTCTTCAGTCTAAATGGGTCATATATTAGAAAGCTAACACTAGTTTTGTCAGTCACTTCAGTTAGCTACGCAGCAGTTAATGGTTTTAAGCATTCAGTCACAGCTAATCTGTGTAAGAACTAGTTTTTGTGGTGCAATCCATTTTAATTTAGTGATGTGTTAATCTCCACTTAATAAATACTTATATAACCAGGCTAAGTTTGAACTTATGAAGAGAAACAGGCTCCTGGTATATAAGTGAAAGTTATACAAAAGTGTTTAAAACAATGTTCATATGATTAGGTCTATTAACTTCATTGCATATTTTCAGCGACTGTTAGATCCATGTACCGTGATAATGTCTCCAGCTTTGATGTTGAGGCTGGTAAGGTCGTAGTTGTTGCAGTAATCCTTCAGCGCACGCACCTGCATCGCAGCCGAAGCATCTACAAGACCAGAGTAAAGTGTGAGTGAGCGGCGGAGTCGACTGGAGTCGAGTGGTGGACGAGAGCACAGCAGAAATTTACAGGTAGTTTGAAAAAGTAGAGCAGAAAGAAGGAAGAGGGAACATTTTTGTTATTTACCACTGTGTAATGTAATAATAGAATATAGCAAAAAGAAATTCTTAATGTTTGACAAAATGTTTGGTGGTAATGAAAATACATTCAGAAGTAGCCTATTAATGATTAAATCAGGACACGTGAGTCTCCCCACACATCATAGTAAATTAACCACTTTTAATAGGCTTATTAAAAAAGTATCTGTATCAATACTGATGACTCTGGTCCCTTGTATTACTTGGTGTACTCACCTCTCAGAAGTTGTTTGATCTCTCGGCTGGCCTGTGTGGTGGTGAATTGGTTAACGATGTCCAGAGCAGTTTGACTCAGAGTGTTTCTCACTCCTGCACTGATGCCGCTCTGGATGGAAGTGGAGAAGAAAAAATATTAAAGTTGCACCGTGAAATTGTGTGCCATCGAGTTCATAATAGGAATATACTGTGCATTCGGTGTCAGTCTGGCTGTGTGCACATGCCTGCGGCTAACATTAGCTGTGTGTGCTGCCTCAGCAGTAGCATCAAAAGTGAAACGCAGGATAAGAGAGAGCACTGAAAGCAGGCCCTGTTCAAAAAGAGGGATCCTTATTCATCTGAAGTTGATGAATGGATTAAAAAACAACAACAGAGCTGGTTTGAATATTGCGTGACAGGTAGGGTCCTACCCACTCTGCTACAGTTTTATGTAACAGGCTAACATGTCCCACCGGCTTCATCACACAGCTCAGACAAGTGCTGAGGTGTAAACTTGCTCAGCTGCAGAGAGGGAGGCAGCTTTAACGACAGTTGCTTTTGTAAACACATTAAACAGACAGGCAGACAGACAGCAAGGCAGGCAGATACACTTACATCCAGCAGCAGGCGTACTACCTCTGTCTTCCCACAGAGGGCTGCCTGATGTAGCGCCGTGCCAGACTCAGACTGTCTGTTGATATCTATGCCAGCCTGAATCAGCAACCTGCAGCACAAAATAATAATATTAACCTTTATTCTTATAGCATATTTCATCACATAAATGCAAGTCCATAAAAGTATGTCTGCAAAAGTGTTTTAAAATACTAGGTGGACCTAGTTGTGTGCTTTAGATCGTAAAAGATTTTTAGATCATAACCGTGACCCTAGATTAGCTGAGTGAGTCAGGTGGACAGACTGACCGACAGGTAGATAAAGCAGGTATGAAGACAGACACACACACACACACACACACACACACAGAGAGAGAGAGAGAGAGAGAGGCAGAGTGAAAGGACAAGTTTTTCAGACCGTATGACATCGATGTGTCCGTTCTTGGCAGCGAGATGCAGAGGCGACACTCCGTTGGGGTCGGAGGGTTTCGGTTCCAGCATGGCTGCACACATGTTACTGCTGAGCAGGAGCTGGACCACCTAAAAAAACAGACAGACACACAGCATAACTTATACATTCAGGGAATAATATGGAGTAATTTCTGTTAACAGTTCCCAAAGTCTGCAGCTGCTCCCACTGTGTGGAACCTTCTGAATAATTAGATTTAAACCGCTAAATTTGGTCTCACTGTGAATTCGACCAATGTTTTTGAATACCTTGTTAGCCTCATTAAGTTATTGTTTATTTAGTTTAGTTATTGTTACTTTTCTAAATGCATGTGTTGTCTTAAGTGTTGTCGCAGTGCACTGAGCTCTCAGGGCCACCGTACGTGAGGCCTCCTTGTCAAATAAAGGTTAAATAAAATAAAAATGTATCTTTAAGGACTCACGGTAAGTTGGTGTGTTCAGTCAAATCTACTCACTCCGACACGTCCAAATTCACAGGCGAGGTCCAATGGTGTTTTCCCAGCTGAGTCTGAGATACACGGGTTGGACTGGTGTTGTAGCAACATCTCCGACTGTAACACACACACACACACACACACACACACACACACACACACACACACACACAAATCTTACTGGCAAATTTTCTGAATAACCTTGTAATAACCACAAATAATGCATGCATCATCAGGCACACACACATGGCCACTATACACACTAAACACACACACACACACAAAAACAGTTACCCCATCATAGTGTCCATGCTGAGCTGATAGGTGGAGAGGGATCTGTCCTTCATCTGACTGTCCGTTGACTGATGAGCCTGACTTCAGCAGCATTTTCATTGGTTCAGTCTTCCCCTGCCATGCAGCATAATGCAGAGGACGCATCCCTACACAAAACACACACACACACACACACACACACACAAAAACACATAGCCAAAGATGACAGCACAACAAAACAGACACACAAGACCCCACGAGCACATGCACACAGACACATACAAAGAAATGAGAATATAAAGACACATGAATGCATGCAAATACACACACTCTGTTATTGTTATTTTTATAGACAGACCAGTTTGCCAGTGGCCATCCAGCAGGAAAGAAATACCTGTAATCTTTTTTACATTTTACAATAACTCAATGATTAAATCCACTAATTTACTCCATTGTGCTTATTACACTGCAAGAACCAATTAAACCTTGTGTTGCCACTGAAATTAGCAACTATACTGAGGATGGATTAATTGTTTAAGTCATTTTTTAAAGCAAAGATTCACTGATTCCATCTTCTCAAATTCTTCATTGTTCTGTGATAGTAAACTATACATCATGGGGTTTTGGACTGTTGGTTGGACAAAACAAGACATTTTTGGACGACACCATGGGCCCTGGGAACTTGTGATGGACATTTTTGCTATTTTCTGACAATCTGTAGACCAAATGATGGATGGATTTTATTGAGAAAACAGTCAGTAGATGAATAAATAATGACAACAATCGTTAGTTGCAGCCCTAATGGGACATTTTCTGTATCTGTTTTACTGTAGCAACAGATTTAAGCACACACTCTCAGTATCCCTCCTTTTCTTATTGTGGCTGACATGCTTGTGACTGTGGGAGTATTGTTTGTGCAAGCATCGTACTCATGGGACGTTGCAGACAAACTGCTTTCAGTCAAAGGGCAAGATAAGAAATCTCCTATAAGTGGCTGAACAAGACCTAAGAGAAGCTTGCAGGAAATTGGACATTGCAGCTCGCTCCTGGAGCCATGCCGGGAACGCAAGGTGATTCGAAGTTCACCTGAGCACAGCACAAAAATCCACCATGAAGTAATTACCAGTGCCTCTAACCAGAAGACAAAAAGACACCACTTTGTAGCAGTGGCTGCAAGCAGCAGCGAGCATGTTTCTCATGGCAGCAACCCAAGACCCCCCAGTCTTGATACCAGCGATGAGCCACATCGCCAAGCTGAATAAAGAGGTCCTCCAGGCCTAGTTGGCATGAGGGAGTCCTGACTCAGAAGAGAGGTGCTGGTAGGATGAAGAGGCACAGCAGCTGTAGGAGTTACAGAAGCTAAAGCCTGAGTGTATGAAGAGATGTGATGGAAAATGACTTTCAGGCAGCCTCAAAGAGCTTCGAGAAAGTGATTTGGTGACTCGCAAAGAGAAGGGAGGACTCATACCTCACAGAATTTGATAATTAGTTTCCTGATTGTGGAAATACCCTCAACTGTGTTCCCACATGTATCCTGGCAGACTTTCTGAATAGATTGTTTACCCTCCTTTCTGTTGTTTTTTTTTTTTGGACAGGATATCAAGCCCCGAAGCCCAGGCCTGCAGGAAGTCCAAGTCAGTGACCTTAAGTAGGCATCTTGCACAAGAACATTTAGTAGATGGGTGTGACGTGGTCTGGATGAGGAGTCAGAGGAGACAGATTCTCTTGCCCCATGAGGGATGAATAACCTTCAATAACGGATTTCTTGGCCACTTGGGGGCAGCGGAAACAAGCTGTGAACACAACATTGACATATTTAAGTTGATATGGCTAACCAGTTAGCAAACAGTTGCCTTTTCACACATCCAGCAGCTGCCTGCTGCGGCTGGAAACAACACTGATCGGAGTGGTGAGAGTGAATGAAAACAGTGAAGCTGCGGGAAAACCAAAACAATGAGCTGAAAGACGCTGAAACGCTGCTGAGGGGAGCTGCATCTTTTATGCATCCCCCTTATGATTTACCCTGAGGTCGGTGCACTGTGATCATTGCACTGAACTGTAATGAAGCTGAGGAGCAAGTCAATCTTTCCAGTCCTCACCATAAGCTCGGTAGTCACTGAAGGAACAGTTTAAGGTTTCCCTAGCAGCTCCACAGAGAGAAACCAGTTGAGGAGGAGGAGGGGGCCACCTGGTAAGGACGCCTGCCAGTTGTATACCTCTATTTAGAGACATAGTGGGCATGACTGACTGGGAGTGTAGAGACAGTAGGCCTACATCCTGGAGGGATTATATCTCCCATCTGCCCTGAGATTTCTTCTTCTTCCTCTGGAATCTGCCAGCATGAGATGGAGATATTTGCTGCTCTGCTTCCTCTTGGCTCTCAGTCCTGCAGCCATTCAGAATTCCTCTTCTATTGTCTTTTGTTTGCTGTGCACACAAATCTGTCACTTCTCGTAAACACTGTATACTACTTTTTTTATTGCACTTGCAACAAGCTCTCCTTTTATTACATAAAATGTTATTATTGGTCACACAGGGAAAGCCAGAATATGTATTTGTCTTCCTGTTTTTTGTGACTGTTTTGTTGTGTGTGTTTTGTGCCGGTTTCGTGGTAACAGTGAGTTCTGTGAACATCTGTGTGTATTTTTACCTTTATGGTCTTTAATATCCACTGCTGCCTGGGCCTCCAACAGCAGAGAGATCAGCTCCTTGTTACCACTCAGAGCAGCATGGTGCAGCGGTGACAACCTTCACACAGATACAGATTATGCATAAAAATACACACACTCATAGATGTGGTGTAAAATCAGAGCATAACTTTGCTGAAATAATCTTCAGCGTAGAGCAGCTCCGCCCCTCAGCTCTGTGTGAGAGACGGGAGGGGGCAAATGACCTACTTCCATTAATAAGCAATCTCTCTACCCCCGAGCCGAGCGTACACACAGCACGTCTTTGTGTGTGCGTGTGTGTGTGTGTGTCTAATGGATCCCTGGTGGACATAAGGGCCGGGCCCTGGAGTCAAATCAACGAATCATCTGTCATTACACAGGGAGCTGAGTCCAATTATCTGATTCCAATCAAAATAATAAAAAGATCTTTGTTATCTGATGGAGCCAAATGGAACACAATTGCAAACCAAGCATGTGCACATAAAAAGCTTAACCAATCACGGGTCTAAATATAGCCAAAATCCATACTTGTACATTCAGAGTTGATAAGGGAACATTTCTGAGCAAATTAAGAGCTGGGAAATGTTGGCTGTCCTTTAAGGGTAATTACAGTCTTCAGATTTCAGCTCTTCACCTGGCTACAAGTTTCAAAGATAGATTTAAGCTGAGGGTAAAGTGTAAAATGATATGGTTGATAGTATATTTATCTAAGAAGGAAATTTCTTTCCTTTTAGCTTTCCCCTTTCAGATGGACGATCAAAACGTTTGCCAGATACAGAATAAAGTCTAAAGAGGCTTTTAGGAGTTTGGTGTTTTGCTCAGGGTCACCCAACAGTGACGTCAGTCCTGGAGTACACCTGTATATCACTTCAGCAAGGTGAAAGGTTAAACCAAAAACAAGATTTTCAGGGGGTGTAAAGTTACACTTCAAGTTGATACAGTTCCTTATTTACACATCCAGCAGGTACAGAGCAACATTATCATTTATTTGGAGTCATGTTTCTGTTCACCTGGTGAACCGTAAATCCCAATAATCACTCTCTTTTAGTTCTGTTATAGGTCTCTATTAACTCCTGAGGGAAATATCTGGCTCTTTAGCTGCTAAATGCTCCACTATGTTCACCAGCTATTCGCTAACTATGTCTGCTGTTTGGTGCTGAGCAGATAGGGTACGGTGGGTTTTGAGAGATTTTTCTTTGAAAACAGCTGCGGCTGAAAACGACGCTATGAGAACGGTGAGAGGGAACCGGAACAGTGAAGACAAACAATGAGATGAAATCGCTAAAAATCTCCGTAAAGCCGAGGGGAGCTGCAGATTCGCATGATAATTCTCTGTAGGTTCATCAATATGAGCGACCCCTTTCACATCGTCACATTGTTTTCACACTGCCATTTGATAAATTGTACTAAAATGTTGATTGTAGTCGCTTTAAGTATCTATTTTTGTAATTCCTTGGGGGGTTCTGACCTCCAAGTTAGGAACCACTGCCCTAAATACTGTGTCGCCCCCTTGTAATACAGTATTTGCACCATATGATATTTATATTTTGAACAGTTACAGAAAAATATTTTGAATCTAATTAAAAATCTAAATCTGAGCAAATCTAACGCATATCAATTCAGGGATTCAATTCAATCAGTGAATGCAATGAATATCACTGATTTTTTAGCTCTCCTAAAAAAGGTAATAGCATGATATAATGTCAAGACGATGGAAAGAAAGGAAAGAAGGAAACAATGAAGGAAAGAAAGACAAAAAGAGGCATGGAAACACAGACGATGGCAATGTGGAACAACAGCAAGGAGAACATGAATTAGAGGAGTTGTGGTCCCTCACCCGTCTGCATCCTGGATGTTGACATTCACCCGCTTTGCTGCTCCGAGGAGCTCTGAAACACACAGAGAAAAGAGGGGAATAACAAACTCATTACAACAACAGTCCAAATTTAAATCTATTCAGAATTCACTGATTAATGTATTCTCTCCTTGCGTATATTCTAATACTTCATTCCCAGCAGACAGAGTTGACAGCTACAGTTTTATACCTGTGAGCGCTCTAAAACTAGTAACAGTTTCTTCATTCCAACAACAACAACAACAACAAAGGTCAAAGAGAAGTGACAAAGGTAAGGAAGACAAAGAGAAGTCAGTCTGGGAAACTCATCAGGAACCTATAAAAGCTCAATCTCTACTTTTTTGACCATATAAATAAGATTTATATTCACACGCAAAGTCTTCACTATCCAAAAACATGAACAACTTTGATTTAGTTGTTATTTAGTGTTAATCCTTTCATTGAAAGATTTGTCAATCAATTTAAGAGAGATAGCAGGTTTCGATCACGTGTTCGGACTTTACATTTTAGGGCCACCATTTTGTTTACATTTACATTTCAGATACATGTAATCAAATACATTATTATTATGAACCAGACACATGTATCTTTGTTTATTAATGCATTTCAGTAGAGCAAGGTTTATTCTGCCCTCCAGCAATTACAATAAGTAAACATAAGGGAATGGTTCAACCTTTTGGGAAATATGCTTATTTGCTTTCTGTCCGAGACTCTCGTGTCTGTACCGTGAGCATGTTTGCAGTATGTTTGGGTGTATTTAATTATGTAAATATGTGTCTGAGATTATGTGAATGTGCCCGTGTGTGTATGTGATAACCTTGATCTTTGACAGGAGCATCAGAAAGATGAAGGCGCCAGACAGCAGGAAGAAGGAGCACACAGACACAAACACTCACAGAAACCAACACACACACACACACACACACACACACACACACACACACACACACACACACACACAAAAGCGGCTTGTTTGTCTCTTTGCCTTTACTTTTTTTTTTTTTTTTTTTGGTCCAACCCCTCTTAATCCACAGGCCGTAATCTGTAGCTGTTCTGTAATCTGGGGAAAAGCTTCTCCCTCTCTCTGCAGCTCTATCTGCACTTCATCCCTTCATCCTGCTCTCACACTCTAATTTTCCCTGTAATTTGCTAAAGAGCGCGTGCTGATTGGTAGCTCTGCTGTTTCTGTTTACACTCTGTAGCTGACATCATTCTCCTGCATGTGTATGTATGTGTGTGTGTGCACGTGTAGGTTCTCCACGATCTATCTTGGATTAAAAATAAGAACCATCCCTCTCCTCCCCCCAGCAGAGGAATCAATGAGTGCAGATATCTGTCACCATCAGGCTATCAGAGAGCCACATGACCCCTGACCACAAACTTATGACAGGACCACCACATTCAACACATCCACAATTATTCTACTATCGTTTGCTCAGTAGATTACCCTTCTTTTACTACATGAAGTCTGGATCATGGCATTACTTAATAAAGCTCCCCTGTCTGAGCCAAAACCATGATGTATATTTAATCAAATACTCAAATGCAGCCGACTAAGACACTCAAACAATTCATCCTTTCTTTTTTTTTTTTTTTTCCAGGAGCCACAGGGATTGCTCTCAAAACAGATTTTCAACTTGAAACTCGGGCTCATTTCATTCATAACCATCTTCCTAATTGTATGAGTTACTTAAATTTGTCACCTTAAATTTCAGATTAATGTGTTTTCCTTCTCTGAACTGTTTGTTTAAGAGCATTACCATAATGTTTCTCTGATGGTGTCCTTGGACCAGGGTTCATATTTTTTTTAATGATAATCTTAGGTAGAAAACACTGCAACCGAGCCCCGGTTACCATGGTAACCCCTCGATGTGCCACTCTCACAGACTGTCGATCACTTGGCAGGGACTTCTATGATATTATTTTTCCAACACCTCCCTCAAATTGTAGCTACTTCAGAGTTTATTTGAAGAAGAAATAGTGTCATTCACGTTTTATTTGAAACCCTTCAATCTTAATAGAGAGTACCAACAAGCTAGTGGCTACTGGCAAAGCAGCCTTCTGTGTAACAGAGCGGATTCCCGAACCTCAGGAGAGGTGAAGTGGAGGGTTTCTCAAGGGGTCTCATTACCAGAAATGTTCTGAGGTCCAGTTTTCATCACCTCTGACTTCGCCTGTCATCATGCATTTAGACTTTCAGTGTAACATGTAGCCTAAAACAAATGCCAGCGCTGACATGTCTTTTCTCTTTCTGTTTTTCAGACGATTGCACACATATGTTACAGTGGCTGGACTCAGGGGTCACAATATGGAAATACTCCAGGAACTATATCACATTTTCATCAAAGGTACAAAATGACAATGTGATGAGAGTGCTGTAAGGGCCATAATCTGGAAAACATTATGCAGATATATGTTACAATATAATATAATAGTATCATAATAAGTATTATGTAAGAGTATTTAATAATTGATGTTGCAAATGTTAATGTTGTAGTGGTTAAAATGTTTCTGTTTTTTTAGGTATTCCTTCTTGTATAATGATGACATCATAGCAGTGTGTTAGGTGGGGCCTGTGGAGAGAGCGGGCGCTCCAACAATGTGTTGGCAGACGGGTCCTTGCGAATCAGAAATACACCTGTGTTCAAAGAAAAACTCACGTTAAATTGAAAATGGTGCCACTGGCTATATATGCCTACATAAACTATAAAAACTATGAAAAACTATTCAATTAAATGAATAATTTCTTATGGTATTTTTGTCATATACAGATTTGCTTTGATGATTGCTGGGTAATATGTATGTTGACGTTGTCCAGTGAGGTCTCTATTTGATCGAGACAAAACAATATACGCTAGTGCTAGTTTAGGCGTGCGTGTGTGTGTGTGCTTCATCTAGTAACTAGCATGTACTGGGGCCTGTCATAACTACCTTGCACCACTGTTATGGTTATTAATACTCAATGCTAATAAGTCAATGATAACTTCACTGAGATGTCCAGCTTTTACTTTATTCTGCATCGCCCTTAAAGAATTTTCTAAGTTTAAAGTTGGAAGACAGTGTTTTGAGGAGGTGATCATCAACATTTTTATGTGCAACAACACCTGTTGTTCTCAAGCCAAAACATATTCCCACTACAGTGTGCTACAGCAGCGTGTTTCCCTTAATATTTCTGCTGGTTTACTGCTGGTCTATCACAGTACTGCTGCGCTCACATACAGTTGTTTACTTGATGAAATGGGAATTCCTAGACCTTTATACTTGAGTCCATTATGAACTACTACAACTGACTGTGCCAAAAAATGATCACTGTTGCACCTCCTTGATCACAGATAGGTGATATATAAATTACTTAGTGCCCATTTCAGTTGCTTGCTACAACATAAAATAGATACAATTATGATAAGGATGTTCTCATATCTCTAAGATAGAGAGCTTTGTTGCAACTGAGCCAAAGATAAAGAAACAATTACCAAATGGTTTAGGAATACGCCTTATTTTGTGTAAGCAGGCATTGGATTATGATGTCATCTACTCATCATAGTGTACCAGAGATTCAACATCTCTCTGTCTCAACTGAGTCATTAAAACTTTAAAAAATCAACTTTTGAGCCAAACCACAAAGTACTCACTAGAGCACCAAATGTGTATTAATCTGCCGGTGAAAATAGTGCAGTATTTCCTCTCGTTTGAGTAATGTTTGCTAAAAAATACAGTGCCTTTTTAAAAGATGAAACTATACTTTTGTGACCCATTTTTAAAACAGATTTATGTTTTGTTTTTTTTATGATTTATTAAGGGACTGGGGCTGAGCGCCACAGACAGGGCAGAGAAGTCGGAAAGCATTGAGAGACGGACTAACGCATTGTTGGTTTTGGTCTTTTCATGGGATTTGTTAACAATAAAAATTACATTATCCTTAAAGCTATTTAATTAACTTACACCCTCTGAATGTCCAAAATATGTCATCCATACACAGTATATTTAAGTATGGAAATGACCAAAAAAGTATTCTTGGTATCAGAGAAGCAGGTTGAAGCTGTTTCAAGTTGATTTTCCATGTAACAGATTGGGTTTGTTATAAGTGATGAGATCCTGTTTGACACTTCAAGGAAATATCATTTTAGACAGAGCTGCTTTTGTTACTTTAAAGAAAAAGCTCAAAATTTTGAGAGATACAAAAACAGAAGTGCAACAAAGACAATTTGCAGTTTTATGGGGGGTTATGTGCCGGACTATTTCTTGGCCGGGAGCAGTTTTGAGGCAACCAGAGACTCCAGGAAGTTACTGCCCCACGACCAAGAAATAGTCTGGCCCACTGTAAAACAACAAATTGTCTTTTTTACAATTTGGTTTTTGTACGGATTAAACACGTGAGATACAACGCGTTAATTAGTGAGCTTTAGAGGTGTTCGTAGGTGGATTTTGTTATCTTTTGACAGAGCCAGGCTTGCTGTTTTCCCCTGTATTTATGCAAAGCTAAGCTAACCGGCTGCTAGCTCCGGCTACATATTTACCATACAGACATGAAAGGGGCATTGATCTTCTCATCAAATTCTCAGGCAAGACAGCAAATAAGCGTATTTCCAAAAATATCGAACTATTGCTTTGCTTTAATTAGTGGGTCACACCACTTCAATCCCTTTAATCCCTAAACTGTACATCAAATTGTGACATTTTGACAGGGCAAACAGCCACAAGAGCAACTCCCTCTCATCCACATCATTAGTATACAGTTAATAATACAAACGCAGTCAGGCACATGACTAACACCTGATGTATCAAGTGTGTTTCTGTGCACGCTTGCCTGTAATTGTGTGTATCTGAGGTGTTTGTGTGTGTGAAGGCAGTGATTCTCCAGCAGAGAAGCCTGGCCTCCTGTTTAATTATTCAAACACAACCTGGATTCACACACACACACACACACACACACACACACACACACACACACACACACACACACACACACACACCTCCCATAACTCACCCTTTAACCTCTTTCCATCACTTCCTGTCTCTTTACCTCTCTGCATTCATATCTCGATGTTTTCCCTCCTTCTGTCCTGCACTCTCGCACTTTTCCTCTCCCATTCTTACCCTCCTCCTCCTCACCCTCTACCCACCTCCCCCTTTCTCTTTGTCAGTGTGCAGCGGATGGAGCACTCAGAGCTGATCTGTTCTGGCATTTGAGGAGAAGCATTTTTCTTTTCCATGGCACTGCTGGAATGTTCAGAGACAAACACACACGAGAGGAGAGGAGGGGAGGAGAGGAGACAAGAGGAGAGGAGAGGAAACAAGAGAGGAGAGGAGGAGAGGAGAGGAGGGGAAGAGAGGGGAGGAGAGGAGAGGAGAGGAGGAGGGAGGAGAGGAGAGGAAGGAAACAAGAGGAGAGGAGAAGAGAAGGGAGGAGAGGGGAGGAGAGGAGAGAAGAGGAAACAAGAAGGGAGGAGAGGAGAAGAGACAAGAAGGGAGGAGAGGGGAGGCGATGACAGGAGAGGAGAGGAGAGGAGAGAGAGGAAACAAGAGGAGAGGAGAGGAGAGGAGGGAAAACAAGAAGAGAGGAGAGGAGAGAAAACAAGAGGAGGAGGGAGGAGAGGAGAGGAGAAGAGAAGGGAGGAGAGGAGAAGAGACAAGAAGGGAGGAGAGGGGAGGCGATGACAGGAGAGGAGAGGGAGGAAACAAGAGGAGAGGGGAGGAGAGGAGAGGAGAGGAAACAAGAGGAGGAGGGAGGAGAGGAGAGGAAACAAGAAGGGAGGAGAGGAGAAGAGACAAGAAGGGAGGAGAGGGGAGGCGATGACAGGAGAGGAGAGGGAGGAAACAAGAGGAGAGGAGGGAAAACAAGAAGAGAGGAGAGGAGAGAAAACAAGAAGGGAGGAGAGGGGAGGAGAGGAGAGGAGAGGAAACAAGAGGACAGAAGAGTAGGGGGGAGGAGTGAAGACAAGCGTAGAGGAAACAGGAGTAAAAGAGGAGAGAGAAGAGGAAAAATAGACGACAGAGAGGAGAGGAGACAGAAGGGGAGTAAAAGGAAGAGAGGTGAGGAAATGAGAGGTGAGGAGACAAATTCAGAGTAGAGAAATGGAGAGGGGCCCGGTGATGAAATAGGAGAGGAGGAGAGCAGTTTCAAGGCTGTAATTGAAATCTAATTATCACCTCAAGTCCCAGCTGACTCCACCTCAAGCACCCGCACACATGCACGTTTGAGCGCGCCACATACTGTATGTGCACACATGCAAATGTCTGCACGTGTGCACTTACGATCATCATATTATTACCACCAACATCTGGCGTCTTCACACACCAATAATCCCCCTGTCACGAGAGCAGTGTAGGACCTTCGTGTACTTTCACCTCTCGCTCTCTCTCTCACACACACACATAGGCTACTAATTTATCCTCTCTGCCCCCCCCCCAAACACACACGCATATTTTTGTGCATTCACGCGGGCACACACACACACACACACACACGGTCAATGGGGGAAAAGACAAGCATTTCTAATTTCTAATTACATTGAAGACGACTGTTCTCACTCATGTGCAACGTCATCACTATCACACACCCGACGTCATAGCACAAACACACACACCAATACACGCATGCATGCAGGAAAGCACACACACACACACACACACACACAGTGCACCATTTAGGCTAAATGGCATCACATCAGATTTAGCCTGCACTGTCCTGACCTGGTAATGACGGTGTGTGTGTGTATGTGTGTGTGTGTGTGTGTGTGTGTGTGTGACAGGAGGATGGAGGGATACTGACTGGCTTTCCCTGGCCGAGGTCTCTGTAGAAGCCGCTGAGCTGTCAGCAAGTCCTCGGTCTTCACGGCCTGGAGCAGCTCCTGGTCCTTCCCCATGTCCCCTCCGTCCCGCCTCCGTCCGCTCGGTCCCGCTCTCTTCCTCTGAGCGCCCCTCTCTCCTCCGTTAATCCGCTGCTACATCCTGCCGCCGCTCCGGGCCTCCCGCTGGAGCTGAGGCGCGGAGGGATGGATGCTGCCGGGAGTGGGATGCTCCGATTCGGCCAGGAGTCCAGCTCAGGTCCCGCTCTACCTCCCCTCCACGCGGTGCTACCGACCCACACCGACCACTGACCGACCGGACCTCGCGCTCTGTCGGGATGCTCTCCGGCCGCGCAGGAACGCACTCGCGACAGATTCCACAGATTCTATCCGCGTGACGATTTCACCGGGTCTACGTGCGTGCCGTGCGTGAAAACGGTGGAGCTCGAGCGCCCTCCTATATGCAGGGTCAAATCCGCACCGCTGAAATCTCAGGAGCCCTCAATCCGCAGAATAACGCGCACGGGTCGCTGATGTTTAACGTGTGACCGCTGTCGCCGCCGCGGTGCTGGACCAGCTCGTTCCAGCTCCAGCGCGTACACACACACACACACACACACACACGCACACACGCACTCACACACTCACAGTCACATATGGCATTACATAAACACGAGCTACTTGTGCGCGCGCCACTCCAGTTGTTGTAATCCCAGTCCGCGTGTTTGCGCGCGTGCGGGCGGACAAGTCAAGAGAGGTCGTTTGACATCGTAATAATAATGTACACTACTGTCGCGTGCAAAGAGGTGCACTCAGAGCGCGGGACAGTGGGAGGCTGAGTCCGGGATCGCGCGGACCCATGAGACACTCAGCGGCACTGTCACTCAATGTGGATAAATTATAAATAATGATTTATTAAACTAAATCTGGTGTTATTCATTCATATCTTGCACTGTACTGTAACTGCGTTGTATTCTCCCTTTTATTTTGTTTTATTCAAATGATTTGATCTTTTATCTTATTTCACTCTTTTTAAATCCTTATATATATATATATATATATATATATATATATAATCCTTTAATATCGTGTCTTAATGACTCTTACTATGTTTTATGTAAAGCACTTTTAATTGCTTTGTTATTGAAAGGTGCTATACAAATAAACTGGCCTTGCCTCTATGTGTGTCACAGTGGTGATGGTTTCACATAAACATGTTTAAGGTTAATGAGACAGAGATAATTTGAGGGCATGAAAAGTGTGTATGTGTGTGTGTGTGTGTGTGTGTCCCCTGGTGCAGGGCTAATTTAAACTAAAGGGGCCACTGCCAGTCAGATTTAGGACAGGAAGTGGAACACATGACAGAGGACTGGTACTTGATAAAGAAAAATCAAAACTGTGTGTATATATGTGCATGCTTTAGCTGTGCATATTTGTGTACTGACACATAGCCTATCTGATTGGAATGGCAGATAGTTGTTCAGTTGAGTCAATTTCTTACAGGGCCGGATTAAACCACTAGGGGGACCCAGGGGCCCAAATGAGCTGTGGGCCCCGAGTCAGCCCCCTACACCAATTTAGTCTGGTTACATTTAGATTACAATTTATTTGAGAATATGCACTGAAATAGTTAAATTGTTAAAAAATACAGCTGTGTCCCAATGCCATACTACATACCTATTCTAAGCAGTGTTTGAGTATATGGCGTGTTCAGGCTGGAAAAGTGATAAAGTTAATACTTTAAAGTCAGTGTGCATATATATATATACTAACCTGGCTCTTAGGCCATGACGAATATGAGAGACAAAAATCATTAACATGCATTCAATTAAAATAGACCAAAAGATTTTAATTTACTCAACATGAACACACTCTAGTAAGATATTACTACACGTAAAATGATTTCAAGTGTTGCTTAATAGTTAAAACTGCATAAATCAATACTGTTATATCACAACTGAATCAAATTACTACATGTAATAATAATCTGTTTTATTACCAGAAAACAACTGTTTTGTGCGGAGGTAATTAATTCACAATCTCAAGATAACAAGATTAAAACCATAACTGCAACCGCGGCAGCTCGTGGCTTCCGTTCAAAACAGAGTCAAAGAAGACAGAATATTGGACTTTCATTCATCATGTGGCCAGAAACAAAATAACTGTTTGCTAATATTTCATTCATAGTATTATAAGATGGTGATACGTCAGCTTCTTTTGATGTCTTATTTTTCTGCCCTCTAGTGGCCAAACATCAATTAATGCAGCTTTAAAGAGCACCAAATTTTACATTTAGGACGTTACAATCTGATAAGTATCATGGCAGTGATGCAGCAGTTACACAGGATTTGTTGAAAACGTGTTCTGTATACTAATAATATTACAAATAATAAATGTGGATTTCTGACAATGTGTTGTTATCAATTTCAAAAAATGATAAGACATGCCATGTGTACTCTGTAAAACATACCGTTTTGATAATGAGTGCAAATAATTCTTGAACAATTTTCAGGTCATATACTACTACTATATATACAGTAACACAAATACACTAGGGCATAACCACGCATTCTTTGGGGGGGGGGGGGGGGGTCGTGTCCCCCCAGTATTGAGAAACTACCAATCTGCCCCCCCAATATACAGCATAAAATATGTTAAATAAGTCCTCCTTTTATGAACCCTGTCCACAGATCTGTTTCTTGATATTTCCTATTTATTTTCAATTTATTTGTGTTTGTTAAGGAAAACATAAGTGTGTGACTGCCCCTCCCAATTCTACACTTGGTTGCTCCCATGCACACAACTCGCGCTTGTTTGATTGACACCGTTAGCATGTTGTTGTTGCTATCAGTGTTCGCTAATGAAGCTCAGAATCTGATCACCTAAAGTCTTTCTGTGCTGTGATGGTAATCTGACGGGTTTTTAATTTGGGCAGTCAGTGGAGGTGAGCTGATGGAGGAAGTAACGTTACCCAAAAAGCTACTAGCTACCAAAATAGGTGACATCAGGTTAGTAGAAAAGGCAATAGGTAACGTTTCAGGTAACTGTTACTACTGTACATTGTACACTGTTCTTCACACACTTACTATATAGCTAGCTAAACAACAATGATTACATTAAAGTAAATAAGACTAGTAATACAAGCAGAATATTCAGTGTATCAAATTAACACAATCATCAAGGTCATCAGTCATTGTTCTGTAGGTAAAATAATGCATCTTGTGTGTGAATGATTGTGGTTACATGGAGAGCAAAACCCCAATCTGAATTAGTTTAAGACACGGGTGGACAAGTTTGGGAGAAGTTGCTTGTTTTAGCCTAAAGAGTAAGCAACTGACCAAAACAAAATGAAGTGGAGGGGCAGCCACTATCTCAGAGAAATCAGACTATTCCTTTAAATGTGAATTAAAATGATCAAGGTAGTCCTCAAAACTATGTTCTAAATGTGAGAATTTTCATATATAAATATCACAGAATTGTGTGGAAATGTACTATAAAAAAATTGGACCCCCCTCCCAATGTCTATACCATGGTTACGCCCTTGCAAATACAGAACATTTATTTTACTCATAATAATACAAACAACATCTTGATACAGAAACACAACAACACTGTCCACACATGTCTATATACAACAAGGGTACGCATGAACATAGTTTTTATCTTGAGTACTGAGTCCAGGTAAGGTGCTTATGTTTTCTGCTCCAAATGAGCATATAAGGGCCCTCCTGCACATCTGCTTCAGGCGCTCCGGACGCTGCCTGCGATAGGGCACTGTCAGCTTACAGGAAGAGCTGGTGTAAAAAGTGAGCAGAGCGAAGAGTGAAGGAAAAGTCCTGTGGCTGCCATACAGACTGAAGAGCAGTTTGTCCAGCTGGACACGAACACTGGTCGGCCCGTCATCGCTTTGGTAACTCAGAGTGAAGAAAACATCTGTCTGGCCGCTGTCTCTGCAACAACACAGCAGCAGCAGCATACAGTCACTTTGTGTGCACTTAATGTGGTTTTTTTTTTTGTGTAATGTTTTTTATTGGACATGTAGAAGAAGAAACTAGTACAGGGTGATAATATATCCATATGCTTGTCCAATTTATTATCTTTTTCAGAATATTTTTAACTAAAACTATTGGTAGGAAAGGAGAAATTATACATATTTTACATCATAAATGAGCTACAAATCCAAATAATGGCAATTTCAATAGACTGCACTGGGAGAACTTAAAACACCTGGTGTGTTATAAACAGGTAAAGCGACAGTATAACTTTCAAATGAAAGTGTCAGATTACCTGATGAGGAAGGTGCCCAGTGGAGCCTGTGTGAGTATTTTGTGCGCCTCCTCCATGGTCATTGGCCCCCAGTAGTAACCACTGTGTTGGAGCTGATTGTAAGTGCGTTTCACTAGTTTATACTCTGCCGCGCTGCTGAATGGATGGAGGTGTGTGGGCAAGCTCTCAGCATCAGCTCCAGTCACTTCCTACAGAAGAGATGGTATTAGACACAGTGTCATACCTGATGTGAACTATGTGAAAAACTACACCTACAAATCTGCCCTCTTGAATCCTGGGAATATTCTAAAAGAGCTCTTAATCTATATGACTAAAGTGATTTCCAGACTTTTTTTTGCCCTGGGTTTCACCTCTCAGACTACACACAGGCAACAATATTGGTGAAGGTTGCTGGGGCCTACATGTGGCCTGGAAGGCTGAAAACAACTCTTCTGTCCTGAGATAACGAGATAATTAACTCACAATCTCGAGATAACAGGATTAAAAACATAATTACAACTGCGGCGGATCATGGCTTCCGTTCAAAATAGAGTAAAAGAAGAAAGAATAATAAACTTTCATTCTTCATGTGGCCAGAAACAAACAACTGTTCACTAATATTTCATCCATAACATTATAAGCTGATGATATTCTTTTGATGTTTTTGTGCCCCCTAGTGGCCAATCAATTAATGCAGCTTTAAAGAGCAGTGTATATGTATCATGGAGGCAGTGGTGCAGCAGTTACACAGGATTAGTTGAAAACATGTCCTGTATATGTAGATAAGAAGTGTGGATTTCTATGTGTTACCCTGTTGGTGAAGGTTTCTGGGGCCTATATGCAGCCTGACAGGAATACCTGTAGACACTACTCAGGGCTGAAAAAAGGTATTTAAACAAACTCTTAGAATGTGACAAATTTCTTTAATGAGGCCTTTTGTAATAAAGACAAAAAGTGCAACCAGGAACCCTGCAAGAACCTCCCTGGCTGCTGTACCCCAAAGACTTTTTTCAAATAACAACTGAAAATACATTTCCAACATTAACTTGTTGTTTTAGGATCATGTATTATCCATACTATTTTATTCTTCTGGTTTCAAAGTTAACTTATAATGTTTGTTTTGAGAGATGTTATACTGTGAGAATAATAATAATAATAATAATAATAATGTAACAGTATCACTACTACTAACAATAATAATGCTCTGCACAGTGTTGAACAGTTTGTAACAGTAACAGTGGCCCTGTGTTCATTGGCCAGAAAAATGAGACTGAAAAGTTTCCATGCAAACAATCAAAGTCCAAAGATAAACACGGATATCTGACTTTTTCAAGTCAAGTTTCCAAACATTATGTTTTGTTTTTGCAGCAGTAAAAATAGAAAAACTTGTACAACACTTCTATTACATGTTTGTGGTAAATTTGTAGTTGTATTATTACAATTATTATTAAAAGTATTATTATTATTATTTAATCTTTGGCTGAAACTAAAATCTACACATGCATACCTGCACAGTAACAAAATAATACTATAAAATATTATTATTATTATTATTATTATTAGGCTATTAGTGTTGTTGTGGTTTGTGGTTTGTGTTGTTGTTATGTAGTGTTTGGCTGGAACAAAAACCTACATGCTCAGCCCAAACTCATGTGGAAAATCTGTTATTTGTCACTAATAAAGTGATGAATCATCTCATAACCATGTTTTTAAAAAGTGTTTCCAAATATAAATAATGTAACTGGCAGCGGAAACCTGGCAGCGGAAACTAAGTACATTTACTCAAGTACCGTACTTAAGTATAATTTTGAGGTACTTGTTATTTCTCTTTTATGCTACTTCCTACTTTGACTCCACTACATTTATTTGCAGATTCAGATTATTAATACAAAATATAATTAACAAATAAATTATTATTATTATAAAATTATTGTAGAATAAGCTACCATTCAGCTAGCAGTATATATAAAGTAGTTAAAATGAGCACCATCTTTACTGGCTGCAACATTAATACATCAATAAATATAATCCAGTTATGTATTAACCTATATATGATTCTAAAATGGCTCATTCTGCACTACTAGTACTTTTGGTACTTTAAGTATATTTTGATGCTTTTTTTTGTACTTTTTTAAGTAAAGGTTTGATTGCCGGACTTTTATGTAACAGAGTATTTATACACTGAGTACTTCTTCCACCACTGGATGTAACATTTAAGAATGAAATCCTGATGTTTGATGTCTGACTTTATTTCGCTCCAGCCATCTGTCCCGTTTGAAAAATCAATATCCCAAAGCAATAAAACCCACAAATTGTGAGTCACAGTGAGCCGTTTTTTGAGTACTAACCTGATGCTGGGTTTCAGGTTCTTCCTCTAGGCTGGGTTTGATCCAGTGCAGTAAATCTAGCTGCCTCTCTGTTGGCTCTTGGCTCTCTGGATTAACCCTCTCTGGGCTCTGGGCTCGTTCGGGTCCTGCAGGTTCAGGGTGTTGACTTTGGCCCTGTGTCTCAGCTGTGCGGTTCTGTCTTTGGCTCTGTACTACTGTTTTATCAAGATTGTCTCTGACCATCCTACAAAGAAGAATCCTCTTCTTGACCGCCTGTTGCACCAGTTCCTCCACTTTTCACTGGCAGATCCTCCATCACTGACTCCTTTCTGGTCGCTCATCTGCTGCTCGGTCCTCTTTGAGATTCCATGTTGCTTAAATAACAGCTTAACAGCTTAATAACAGAGCGAAGCAGAGGCTGGATCTGCTCTGTCATCTGCCCTTGAAGGACTGTCACTGAAATGTCTGCTGAGCTGAAACACAGAAAGGAAAGAAAATCACAGTCAGCATCTTTTATTCCACTGCACTGCATCTTAAACCTGCAGTAACTGATGTTTTTGGCGACTTGGGGGCAGCAGCAACCAGTCGTGAACACAACAATAGCTATGTTTCCATCCAAATATAATACAAATTTTAACCAAATTTCAAGAAAATCGTTTAAAGAAAAGGCAAATGAACGCGCATTTCCATCATCTACTGTTAGGAGCAAATATTAGGAGTTGGTTCGTCAAGACAAACAGCTGGCGGCGCTAATTGTCTAGTCGGGTGCCATTAAACCACTGCCGAAGACGAGGGTGCAACAAGATGACGTAATTAAATGAGCACCAGTTAAACCAGAAACGGTGAAAATCACTGTAGGAAACACGATGAAAATATGCCATTTATGTTTGTTTCAGGTATTAATTTGAGGAACTTTAGTCTCCTCATCGCTCCACAGTCACATGCTTCATGTACGTCATGATCAATTCGCCAAGTCTGTTTCCGCTGCACTTTGTAGCATTTTTCTTTTACCGATAAACCGACTTTTCCACCTCAGCCAGGCGTAAAAACTGTTTTGCAAATTTCTAGCATTTCACCTCAGGTGAAGCTGGGTCGAGGGGAGCTGCAGATTCGACTTTGAGCAACCCCTTTCTCATTTGATACATTGTTATTATAAAACAATCAGGTATTGTTGCTTTAACTTTATTGCACTGTTGCAACACATGTAATCCAGTGTGTGTGTGTGTGTGTGTGTGTGTGCGCGTGTGCCTGGCAGAGTCAGAGGTCATGTGACTGACAATAAACCACGTTTGTGTGTCATCCATCACTGGGAAGGGCGGATGTAACATAATTAATGACAGAGGAACACTTTCACTTTCTCAGTCAATCGCACACACACACACACACACACACACACACACACACACACAAAAAAATTCTGGATTTCCTCTGCTTTGTTCTTCATATGATTTGTGTAAGAATATTGTATATATAACATGTAAGTATGTACATGCTGTAGTTCTCATAAAAAGCAAGTAAAGTTTATTGATAAAGCTCCTTTCCAGAGCAAAGTCACAAAGTGCCCGAAATAAAAGACAAAAGCAACAGACTTTAAATACATTATACATTATAAGTAGTGTAAGTATATAAAGATATAACTTTTACCATAATACATTTTGTTTGTGGTCTCTTTTCTGTTTTTATGTTGTTGCCTAATTTTGCTTTTATGTTTTACAGCGCATAAGCAAAGTTTAATATTATCTATAGTATAGTGCTTTACTGCTCACATTACTAACAACCCAATTAGATAGACTGCCTCAAAAACATTTTTTGTTGTTGTTCTTTCTTTTACTCTTTGTCTCTAACTTTTTTTTTGACAGTCTGTTTTATTTTCATTTATTTGCTTTACGTCTTTGCTTCAACATTTTAGTGTAGCTTCAACAAACACTTTACTCTCTCAGTCTCAGCCCAAATCATATAAATATGTTTGATTACCTATTTCTGTGTCAAACTGTAATCAGATGTGTAGCTTCAGGATCTTTCACAAAATTACACAGTGCAGTCTATCAGTACTGTAATAGGACATTATCTATTTTTATTGGACTGTACTCCATCACACTAGAATTGAGATGAAACAATGACTATGAGGTTTAACTTTCAGTTTGAAGATTTCCAGCGTAGCACCCTTCTTTTTACAGCCAGCAGTGCAGCAGGATTGTGATTCCAGCACAAAGTGGACGTTAACACCCTGAAATTAAAGCTGAAAGTCAGCTATTTAACCGCGTAGTAATTGTTTCCGTGGAGATCTGGTGTGTTGGAATTCAGAAACATCAATAAAAAAAAGAAAATGTCTGAATGTCCAAATATGCAAGAGCTGCAAGAGCTTCAAGAAGTTAAGAAAGAAATGTGGACAAAAGTCACAGAAAACTGCGACACAATAGTTTATAAAATTGGTCAAACATCATTAGCAATGCGTGTTGTAAAACTTATTTACATATTAAAGAGTTTAATTAATTAAGCGCTAATGACACTGGGATTGGTTTGGTTTAATCTAAAAATATAAATTGATGTGAGTGGGAAAGGTTGTCCACACCAAATGGAAATCAAAATGTGTTCATTTGTTTGTTTTTAATCTTCCAAATATTACTACACAGCAAGAGCGTCCGATTCAGATTCATTTGTGCGTTTCTGGATTATACCTTTTGTACCTGTTGAGTTTAGCTGAATGGCGGAGAAACATTTGTCATTATTGGCGCACAACACATTCATTGTGCATGAATTAAACACAAAGGTTACTTACGTGTAAGACCGTGGTGCCAGAGGCTCGTTGAGTCGCTGCTGTCAGCTTCTGTCCAGCCGAAGTTCGCAGCTCTTTCTACAGAAGAAACATCTTCCTTTCGGTTAAAGAGTGGACCGTGTTGGAGGCGGAGCCGCTGCTTCAAACAAATGTTGGAATGTAACACAAAACCTGTCAGCGGTTCGCCAGCGAGGGATTCATTTACTGAGCGCGGCGCAGGCACTTCTTACAAACAGAAAAAAAAAGAAAACACACACACACACACTCAAACGCTCAGGTGCTCCCGCCTGCACTTTCACTTTCACTTCACTGCAGTTTCTTTTAAATCACGTGATCTGCCAGCAGCGCGTGTGCACGTCAGTGTTCGCACGCACGCAGTTTATCCAACTACTTATTTATATGGATTTAAGCTCTTTCATGGGTTAAAAATGAACAAACAATTACACAGTTGAACGCAAGAGAACCGTTTTACTTTTGAATGCAAAGTCTTTTATCTCAGTAATGAGAGTTCCTTCCCTCCTTCCCGTCAAAATGAATGTGAAACAAAGTGATGGGAACATGTATCAGTAAATGAAGCATTATGTATCATCAATAACTTATCTCTAATGAGTCTCATTATAATCTAGATGCTCTCTGCTCTTTCAGTAAGGAGGTTAAAATGCTGCACACAACTACTAAACACAAACTAAACTTGTTTTTACAAGTTGAGCCCCAAACACAGGGAAATAAGTTGAATATTGCATGTAGCTTATAGGCTATTTACTTACTTATATATTTGAGCTCTTTCATGTGCAAGATTAAAGTTTTGATTACTAATCTTTTGATTGCAAATAGCTACGATAAAAAGGTGAAGAACACGCACACAAAGCCGTGAACAAAGGCATATTACACAAAAGACAATGAATTAAACAATGTCTACAAGCTCAGACGTGATTGTGGTTCATGAAGTATTCAAACTGTAAAAACTGAAAGCCCTCATTTTTTGTGCTGTGTGTGGTGATTATTTTACAGTATGTAGCAGAAGATGCTCTCAAACCCACAGGGTGAACATTGTAAAACCTGCATGAAGCTAAACGCAGTCTTCGATCATCAACTCCTCCTCATGCAACAAAATGTTGTATGGTTTCTGTGATTGGCCTAATTCTCGAAAATAAGATAGTAGTGATAAGATACATAAAAATGTAGTTTGGTTGCAGTTTCTCCTGCTGCAGATGGACACGACACCTAGTGGGGCAACAATTTTACTACACACACACTCTCTCTCTCTGACGCCATGGTAACCAGTTTGACTTCTCATAATTTCACTGCATAATGATCAGAAAGCCTTGAGCATTTTACATAGCATTTATTAACACAAGTACAGCTTTAAACTGTCTCACACTCGGAGCTGTTATCACCTCGATTCCTTCCGTTTCTTCACATAAATAACGCTCCATCACTGTAAAGAGGTCGATCTTTCAGGCTGCGGAGCTGGACGTCTGTTTTTCTTTTTTGTTTTGTCTGTGCATCACGTAGGCAGCTGCTGTTACAGCAAAGATCCCATAAGTGACCAAGACACACTGTGAGAGAGCAGAGGAGGACATATTTCTGAGGGAGGGGGCTCGATGTGCAAAAAAACATTATAAATGTTCATGTCTAATGGAGCCTGTGCGTGTATGTGTGCATTTACATTTCGGCGACCTTGCAGGGTGTAGCTATTAAAATATTTCCTCCAACCAGTCAGTTCCACAGAAGTTGGGGCCTTAATGCCAAACAGCTGCCTCTGAAACACACAAAAAACACAACACCCACACGTACACAGTAAGAGGAAGCACTGCAGTCACACTGATGATATTTTTACACATTTTGTCACGATATTAAAAGTTATATGTAGATTTTAGGATATCATAGACAAAGTATTGCATTTACAAACAACATTTCATTGCAGGTAAACTCAATGTGCATTAAAAGTCATATAGAAAAATATTGTAAAAATAATAAACCACATATGAAAATGAAAGAAAGAAAAGAAAGAAAACTTAACCACAAAAGCAAAAGCGACATCAGTGAACGCTGGGCGGCTGTGGATCAGGAGGTAAAGCGAGTCGTCCATTAATCACTGGATTGGCGATTCGATGAGCAAGACACTGAAGCCTGAGTTGCTCCTGATGGGGAGGCCAGCGCCTTGCCTGCAAATGTGTGCGTGAATGGGTGTAAAGCGCTTGGCCTGTTAAGGTTGAAAAGTGCTATATAACTGCAGTCCACTTACCCTTCCCTTCCATTAACCCTGAGCCCATCCCATATCAAATACCCAGAGAGCAACGCAAAATCAAAATAAATGTGAAACATTATGAAACATTATGAAACATCAATAACTTGGCTCTAGTGAGTCTCATTATAATCTAGATGCTCTCTGCTCTTTCAGCAAGGAAGTGGAAACGATGCACAGAACTACTTAACACAAACTAAATCTGAGAACTACGCAGCAAGAAATTGAGCAGTTTCTTTAAAAGTGTCAGTGATAGCTGAGTCTGTTGAGGCCAAAACACAAGGAAGTTGAATACTTTTGCATGTTGAAACAGGCGGTTTGTTGACTGGCAATGATGAGGCAGACCTGGGATGACAAGCTGGTTTATGGCGATGCTAGTCACACTCAACACACCCATTAATTAGATTAAACTGAATTATTCATTAGCCGGAACTCCAGCTGATCATCTGGACTTGCTGGCAGCACAGAGCTCACAGTGTCTTTGCCGTGAGAGTTGGACTGTGTGAGAAAAGCTTAAAGCTGTAATTCCCTTTGGTTGAAGATTGACGTTTTTCTTTTAATGCATATGCTGAGATTATTAACAAAATATCTTAAATTCTCCAACATTATAGCTTTCACAGAAATACATGAAAGCCAGGCTTCTTTCATAACTGCCAAGAGGGAAATGTACTTTTATACACATTATATTCATCTGTCAAGTCTGCAAGTCATGTCACTAAACATTATGACTGTGTTTAAAGTGTGTGCCTTTCTCAAGATAGCATTTAAAACTAGCTTGGTCCAACATGTGGCTATTAGACATTTCAGGAAATACACTTCTTCACTTTCTTGCAGAGAGTTAGATGAGAAGATCGATACCACTCTCATGTTTGTACGGTAAATGAAAAGCTACAGCAAATCTGCCTACTAAAGCTCACTTATTAAAACTATATATATGTCGTTTACTTAATTCATAAAAAATAAAGTGTAAAAATGACAAGTTGTGGTTTCACTGTAGGCTATTTATTAGACTATTTACTGGCTGTGCGCAGCGGTTTCCCCCTGCTTCTAGTCTTTATGCTAAGCTAAGCTTCTCCTAGCTGTAGCTTTATATTTAAAGGAATAGTTTGACATTTGGGGGATACACTTACTTACTTTCTTGCCATAGTTAGATGAGAGGATTGATACCACTCTCGTCTGAACAGTAAATATGAAGCTGCAGCCAGGTCATGGTTAGATAAACTTGGCACAAATACTGGAAACAAGTCTGGCTCTGCCCAAAGGTAACACATGAGCTCATGTTACATCTCGGTTTGTTAAATGCAAAACCAGCAAAGCATAAAACCAACAAAGTGGTGGTTTTACAGGAGGTTATGTGCTAGTGCTGGGCTATTTTTTTTAGCCAGGCTAGCCGCTTCCCCGTACTTCCGGGGAAGAGAGTGGGAGTGGGATCAGTCTTTTCATCTAACTCTTGGCAATAAAGTGAAAAGTTGTATTTCCCATGTCATATTATTCCTTTAAAAAGGATCTCTATGTGTGCTACATGACAGTAACATTTCTTTTAAAAGGAGGACTTAGCATGCACTTTAAAAATGTAGTTGGACGCTTGTCATCTTCTCATACTTCTAATTCAAAATTCCATGAAATTAAGTATTCGCCTGGAGCATCAGATTTACAGCACACAAAGGGGCAGAATGCAGAGAAGAGAAATCATTTCCATTGTGAACATTAGACTTGCATGAAGTGTGCCAGGGGCGACAGCAGAGTGCTGACGAGGCCACTCTGATAATGCTGATTTGTTTGTCCTTTATTTCCCTTAAGCCCAGTAGAGATTCAACAATGTGAAACCACATAGGTGACTGGGGCAGGATGGATTGAAAGATGGCTACTTAAATAATTTAGAAACAGCAGCTGTGCCCTCGTTGATTCTATTAACATTTTATCAAGAAACATTGTTATCAAACCGCATAAGTCAAAGTGGCTATAGAGCCCTACAGCTGAGAGCATCTAGCTCAGGGACTCTTCTTTAAGAGGAACAACACACTAAATTATTGTTTTTGCACTTGATTCTTGTCGGCATATGATGTTAATACGTGCAATTTTTCCAACACAAGACATATTGTATGAAAAAACAGCTTTTTCTGCACATAACACGAGCAGCGACTCCTGAACGAGGCTATAAAAACCCACTGTACACTACCTGCAGCACCAAGACCACAGACAGACACAGTTAAGAGACCAGCTGGTGAACACAGTGGAGCATTTAGCAGCTAAAGAGCCAGATATTTCCTTCAGGAGACCAAAAACAGAGCTTAAAGAGACTGAATATTTGACTTAAATTCATCAACACAACTAGTTTCCGCTGCCCCCGAGCGGCCAAAGAAAATCAGTTATCGCAGGTTTAATATTTATACTTTAGCGAGTAAGAATATATGTGCACATTTGATGACTTCATGAAAAAAAAAAAAAAAACATAAAAGCTTTGCAAGCAGGGTGATTCAATCTAGGTCTGCTGCATCCAAGAATGGATGTTAATTAAGGTTTTCTTTATACATGTTTTCTAACATTGTCTAAAACTATGACAAATGTCGTATTTATCAGAGCACAACAGTGACGTGCAGACAGGTGAGGCAGTGTCTCACCTGTTATCAAGACAAGTAAAATACTAACAATGTTAAGAGAAAATCAATTTGTCCACTTGACTGTTCTATAAATTTGTTTTCTGTATGATTTCAACATTTCTATGGTCAAAATCGCTACATTTACTTATTTCCTGTTCAAATCCATGGGAGAAGGACGAGGTGAGGCAGCGATGAGCTGCGCCTCACCTGACGGCGCTGCGCTGCACACACTGACTGACGCAGGCAGCTGGCGCATGCCCATTGCTGTCTCTCTGTATATCGCCAATATACATGTTTGATTACACATGTACCACACATGCCGACGCTCCACAGTCTGTCTAATATATTTAATGAATGTGTGTGACATATTTAGTCTTTCTGATCGGCCATAAATGCGCAGTGAAAATGCGCAGGGTGAGGCAGAAAGTACCGTGCCGCACTGATAGGGGGCAGTGCTGAGCCCCACAGGCACAATGGGGAACAGGTACACGTCGCTGCGTGCTCTTTAAAAAAAAAAACCCAAAACATTTACATTTTAAAAATCGAATTTGACCTTATATTAAATATTCTTTTGTTTTTCTTGCTATCGTATTGATGAACAGTGTGGATTTGATTAAAGCATAATCAAAAGCTTTTAAAACAACTAAATGTTTCAATTAAGGTCCAAATTGAAATATAAGCTTCTATTTTGGGTTCATATGTTTTTATGAACCTCAGCGCACGTCACTGGAGCACAAATCTATCTAATGTTATCTTTTGCTTTTTAAATGCTCGTTATTGGTATCCTCACTTTTGCACACATATATATATATATATATATATATTTTTGCACAGCTATGGGCAAAATGCATATGACCTAAGTATTGAATATAATGTACAGCCTATTGATTTTGAGTGTCGGTAATTTCTTATTGTGTTGCATTTAGTCGTTATAGTTCAATAGTTTGTATATCTGTATATCAGTTTGTGACAGGTGCTCCACCTAATGAGTAAAATAATCAGAGGAGGAAAAAAAGTGATAGCTTAAATAGGACTTTTGTCTAAACAACAGTAAAAAAAAGGTATGATAGCCTGTTTACAATGACATATAAAACAGGGAAATGCAAAGAATTCCGTTTGCTAAAATAGCCTTAATAAATGAATCGATTTGTCTATGAAAACAGATACCTTTCCATTCTATTAATTGACTAATCCTTGTTTAACTTCATCCCACTACTGAACAAGCAAAAGTCAAACCCGGTCCTTACCTTCACCTCTGTCATGAGATGACCGACGCTCGTCAGAGGGATCCGGGTCTTCACAGGAGACGTCGGCATTATTGGAGACAGCTTGAATCAAAATGTCACGTTGCACTGTTTTTCCTGTCGCACACAGTCGCTCCACGGTCTCGGGCTTTATTTAAACGAACATTTTGAGGCTGTAAACTCACCGCTCCGCTTGCTGGAGGCGCGACGGAACACTTAACGCAACACGTTCACGTCGGTTCCTGCGTGACATCGAGTTCCGTGGGGACTGTGACGTTCAGCCCCATCCTGTCCAATCACGTGTTTCTACGCAAAGCGCTGGCCAATAGGATGTGGGCTGGTGGGCGGGGCTCGAAGGTGGTTACACAAAGCAGATCTGCTGCGCGGGAAGTACCTGCCGTTCCTCCATTCAGCCACAAGAGGGCGCAAGATGAAGGTTTATGACAAAATGTTTACCTGCTCAGTTTTCTGGGTCCTCTAGTTTTCTACTAAAGTCCTGTTTATTTTCTAGAGAATCTAAGGAAATGAACTGAAAGGGGATAAGTATTCAGATCTTTTACTTAATTGTAAAAGGAGCTTACGGCCAGTGGTATTATAACCTGTAATTTACACCAACACTGGAAAGTTTTAGTTTTGTGTTTTTAACATAGTAGATTATTTTTAAATTAGCAAAAGTTTTTTTTTTGTTTACATTACTCTGCTTAGGTACTATATTTACACTTTACTTGAGTGTTTCCATTTTATGCTACTTTATGCTTCTACCGTACTACAATTCAGAGGGAAATTATATTTATTTTTATTTATTTAACAGCTATACTTACCTATTATTTTTTAAGATCAAAATTATACATACAAAACATACCACCAGCTTATAAAATATGATTGTTAAAGCTTAAACTACCCAACAGTATATAAAGTAGTGAAAATTAGCTGCACCTCAACATCTACAACATCCAACAATAATAATCCAGTAATAAAACATTGACGTACGTTTACTTTTGATACTTTCAAAAAAAAGTAAAAATAAAAAGCAATTTCTTCATTTTATTCATTTAAACAGGTTATCTGTCAGTCTATAGGCTACCATAATTAAAATTAACATAAGAACACCAGAAACATGCCCTCAACAAACAGTACAGCAAAGAAGCTCTGGAGCTGTATTAACAAAACATGCTGAGGCTAAAAGTTGCTCCTAATTGGCTGAGATAGGAGAAACTCCTAAAAATAAGGGGCGTGTCAGACTCCTATTCCTTCACAAAGCATTTTAGTGCTAAAAGTACAGTAGGTCCTAAGTCTGAGAGACGTTAGAGGTAGTTCAGGGGACTCCTGAGACCTACTCACAGTCAGTAATGTGCTGCAGGTAATGGGCCTCATCATGTCAGCGATTTGGACAAAACAAATAACTGTGGACATAGTGAACGTCATTCATGCAACATGCTGTCAAACTTCTCCTTCTCTTAGCTTAGCAGTTCTCTTTGTTCCTTACTAAACGTTTCTCTTAGCAGCTTTGTGAATAACTCTTAAGAGGAAAGTCTTAGCTAAGAATTTTTAGTGCCATAGTGGTAAGATGATACTCTGTGAATACGGCCCCTTGTTTAAACAGAAAAAAAATCAGCTTTGTTACATGATTTGCATGCAGCAGAAACCTTCCAGCAACATTAGGCTTTAGGTCACCAAGAAAGGCTTGTTGTTGTGTTTGTCCTCAGCATCAAAAGGGTTATATAAACTAAACCAAAATGATTTGCTGTTTAGAAGGTCTAGAAAGCACACCCAATTTGTGCACAGGCATGAAAACTGGCAAAGTTTCAAGTACGTTGCAAATTCTTTCTGTTTTTTCTTTTTCCCATTTCTGCCACCGCAGTCCATGTTCACTGCTGAACTGCACCGTCACATTGGCAGCGGTGAAGAGGAAGTGTGCATCCAGAGAAAAAGGAGTGTGACTGAAATTTGGATTGAGTTCAGAACAACAACTCCACTACATGTGCAGACCTGTTAATGCAACCTTTTTCTGTGCCTCTGACTACTTGTTGACTGTAAAATCCCACAACACACCAGTGACGTGCGGTGAGGTTCATGACTGGTGAGGCACTGACTCCTCTGGAGTCGGATGTAAAAATATATGAACCCAAAATAGAAGCTTATATTTCAATTTTGACCTTAATTGAAACATTTAGTTGTTTTAAAAGCTTTTAATTATGCTTTAATCAAATCCACACTGTTCAACAATACGATAGCAAGAAAAACAAAAGAATATTTAGTATAAGGTCAAATTCGATTTTTTAAAATGTAAATGTTTTTTTTTTTTTTAAAGAGCACGCAGCGACGTGTACCTGTTCCCCATTGTGCCTGTGGGGCTCAGCACTGCCCCCTATCAGTGCGGCACGGTACTTTCTGCCTCACCCTGCGCATTTTCACTGCGCATTTATGGCCGATCAGAAAGACTAAATATGTCACACACATTCATTAAATATATTAGACAGACTGTGGAGCGTCGGCATGTGTGGTACATGTGTAATCAAACATGTATATTGGCGATATACAGAGAGACAGCAATGGGCATGCGCCAGCTGCCTGCGTCAGTCAGTGTGTGCAGCGCAGCGCCGTCAGGTGAGGCGCAGCTCATCGCTGCCTCACCTCGTCCTTCTCCCATGGATTTGAACAGGAAATAAGTAAATGTAGCGATTTTGACCATAGAAATGTTGAAATCATACAGAAAACAAATTTATAGAACAGTCAAGTGGACAAATTGATTTTCTCTTATCATTGTTAGTATTTTACTTGTCATGATAACAGGTGAGACACTGCCTCCCCTGACTGCACGTCACTGCCACACACTCATCACCATAATCACCAGGATCTCGACCCAAATATGAAGGCAGCCGCTCTGAAAAAAAAAAGTCAAGTCAAGTCAATTTTATTGACACCGCCCAATATCACAAATCACACCTTTGCCTCAAGGGTTCTCACAATCTGTACAGCATGCAGCAGCCTCTGTCCGTACACCCTCTTTTCCTGATGGACGACATGTTGCACAACCTTTTTCTTTTTGAATGAATCAGTCGTAATTGCTCTTTCCATCTCAGGTGCCCTTTAAACCAGCAGGTCTGCAAACAGGCATAAACACTGATCGTTTGAGAAGCTAAACAAGGTTGTAACTTTTCTAAGAGCCATTTCTTGCCCACCTTTACTATTGTTTACTTTATTTATTTATTATTGCACCTTATTTCTAAAAAGCCTCTCATTGTTAGCAAATAACAACTCAAGTTCAAGACCACCTGAATCTTTTCATCCTCTCCATGGCATCCTTAATTGTCTCAACAAATGTTCACAAATGGAAATGGAAATTCCTCAGAAAAATGTTTGTTTGTTTTTCTTTAAATAAAAAAATGTAATTCTAGGTTGCTTTTATTTTTTGGAGAGTTTACTCATTTTTGTCAACAAACATTTCAAGCCCTGCACATAAAAGGAATGTTTCCTATTGGTGAGGTCACCTCTTGTAAAGACACAGCATTGATTAAAAGGTGTAAAAATGCGTTTGGTGCACCAACTCTTATGACTTCTATGTATGTTTATATGATTTCTTACACTGTCATCTGTGTGATACCAAATTAGCTTTTTCATTAAATGCATCTGTACAGCTAAACGCTCTCATTGCTGGTGTGATTGCTTGGAGTTGTGGGCAGGTGACAGATGAAAACCCTTATAGAGCCCCTTTCTCACATTAAACCTGTAACATAACAGGTTCAGTTAAATATTCAAGAGAGGCAGCGGTTTCTGTCATTCACACATAACCTCCCACACATAACATGACCGTTCCAGGGCGATTAAAGGCACAGTCCTTTATCTAAATGTAATTAAAAGGGACATCCCACCTCCTAAAGACAAAGTAGATTGGCAGACGTTAACTAAACCTCTGTTTTTGTTTTTGGGACATCAGCAAGAAAACCCCCGAGTGTGTTGTGCTGATCAAGGCTGTGTTTTATTGTTTGAAAATTTAGGTTTTCATAAGACAAATGTGTCATGTGTCAGTCTTGCTTCAGGTTGAATGATTAAAGCAAGCTGCATTAAATAATTTGTTTTCTGTCCTGGAATTTTTACATGGCCCTGGTTTGCTGTGTGCTGTTGGTGCTGAATATGCAACAAGTAAGCACCAAACAAAAAAATAACAGCAGGTCTTAAAATCTTTGATGCAAGGACCCTCCTCAAAACAAAGCCTCAAGATTAGAAAATAAAGCCGGGCTCGCGTTAAAGCCCTTATCATGTCAGGTGATATTGTGCTTTAGTGATGCATATTTCCAACTTCTTCCAGGGCCCCTGGAGCTCTGGGATCCCAGGCCAGCCTTTCCTGTAGCCCATATGGTTCCCAACATTTTTATTTTGTGACCCTTTTACAGCCATGTCATGTTTGAAGACCCCTCACCACGTCGCATTATGTCTCTTGGGTTGTAAACAGTTCAACCAAAGAATGACGTTCCCTTCTCCCTTCTCAGATTGTTTCATTTTGATAGTTGTTATAGGCCCAAACAGGCAAAACTATCCAGTATTTCATAAGACAAAGAAAAAACTTGAGAAAAGTCAGAAAAATACACATTTTTGATTGTTATTAATCATCTCAAGACCCCTCTGATTTATCTTGTTACCGCTCTGGAGGTCCCGACCCCCAGGTTGGGAAGCACTGCTCTACAAGACAGAGCAGTTACATTACATATCTAATAATGCAGGACCTGCCTTAGTTGACTTAGGGACATTTTGGGAAATACATTTGATCTCGTTCATGCCGAGAGTTAGATGAGAAGATAGATACTATATCTGCAGCATAAATATGAAGCTACAGCCAGCAGCTGGTTAGCTTAGCTTAGCATGAATACAGGAAAGTCACAAGTCCGGAAGTCACAAAATATAACAAACACAATTTCTCCTTCCTACTAAACACATCTGGCTTATACAAATACACAAGAGAAATGACATAATATTCCTTAACGTTGTTAATAAACACAGTTTCCTGCAGAACAGAAGGATAACAAGCTCCCACGGCCACGCTGACCGATTCCTTTCCGTCTCCGCGGTCTTAAATCTAACAGTCACAATAAAAGCTGATTTCTATCTCTGAGAAATTAACTAAGTGACAACCAACATTTCTTAGTATTTTGAATATTCCCTTTACAAAAGAGAATTATTTATCCATCTTTCTAACCATCAGCAACAGCAGTGTTTAATCCGTACAAAAATCTAACTGTGAAAATGACATGTTGTGGTTTTACAGGGGGTTATGAGCATGGATGTATTGTAAGAACTGGATACCGGACCCAAAGATGGCGCCTACTCAGTCCGATCAGAATTGCTCGCCTGGCGCATACGCCGAAAAGGTTTCTAGCTTCCGGGTTTACTTCCGGATGATGTCACTGATTTTTAAATCGCTTTTCTTGCTCGAGGAAAGTTTTACAAATATAAAACCTCCATGGATCAAAAATGCATAATAGAAAGAGTCATAATGGAGCTTGTTCACAGTTCGAGGGGTCCTGTCATCTGTTTTACAGACGTCTCTTTTACAATGGTGGCCTTTGGGGAAAATGCTTTTTGGGCCGCAGGGGAATTGTTTTGCTGCAATACCGCGAGTGGCCACTGGAATAAGCTGGAAGCAAGGCTGAGCTGCGGATCCGTATCCAGTTTTTATTGTACGTCCATGGTTATGAGTGGGACTATTTCTTGGCCGGGAGCAGTGACTTCCCAAAGTTACAGCTGGTTGCCTGGCAACCTCACGGTGACGACAAGACTTCACCACAACAGCTGCTGGCTAAATATTTGCCGCACAGACTTGAGAGCGGTATCAATCCTCTCATCTAACTCTCTGCAAGAAAGCGAATACGCGTATTTCCCAAAATGTCAAACTATTCCTTTAATTCCAGTGCAATGCTGGAATAATACTAATCTGTGTTGGGTCGTGGGAACTTCATTAAACACAACTTGCATTATTTGCAAAACATGCATAACTAAAACTAGATTTTGGCATATGGTCCCTCAACAAGACAGGGCCACAAAATGATGTAACAATGACTGACCTGCTTTAGTTGATGTTGTACTTTAGTGGCACTAATTCCCTGTTTGCAGTTAATCAAAGTACCAAAACCAGTTGAACCTTTGGCTTTGGGGCCCCCTGAGTCTGGGGCCTTTGTGGATGTGTGTGTGTCGCCCATAGTTATACTCTACAGAAAGTATGCAGTACTTGTGGTTTAACGTGTTGCTATTGACAGTGAAGAATTGCTTCATAGGTATGACACACGTCAACAACTGCACACGCACACGTATGTGGTAGTTTTGATATCATGGACTAGCTGAGAGAGAGAGAGAGTGTGTGTGTGAGTGTGTGTGAGAGAGAGAGAGTGAGAGAGACAGATAGAGAGAAAGAGAGAGAGTGTGTGTGTGACATTATTATTTTAAAGATTTATGACGCGCGCGACGCGGATTACGTGATATCGGCGCGCGCGACGCGAGCGCGATCGACGCGATGACACGGCGGCGGATATCGCGCGCGATGACATTATCCATTACGCGCGCGCGCTTATCGCGCGATGCCATTATTACGCGCGCGCGCTGTCATTACGCGCGCATTACCATTTTTATTTTGTCGATGATGCGATATTGTTCATCTGGCTTTTGCTCATTCATTACATTACGCGGTTCATTGATCATGATGACATTACGCTTTATTACGCGCGACGCTACGACGCCAATATTTTTACGCGCCATCGCGCGCGCGATCTTGATTAATATTTCTGCGCCATCATTTTATCGCCACGCGCTTATTGATGATTTTATCATTACGCTTTATCGTCTTACGCTTGATGATAACATCCATTATCGCCACATTTTTATTTACGCATGATGACGCCATTACGTGATAGAGTGTGTGAAAGAGCGAGAGAGAGAGAGAGAGAGGGAGAGAGAGTGTGTGAAAGAGAGAGAGAGAGAGTGTGTGAAAGAGAGAGAGAGAGAGAGTGTGTGAAAGAGCGAGAGAGAGAGAGAGAGAGTGAGGTGTAAGCAGCAACACATTGGTAAGGACGGGGAAACAGGCGCGCGGCCCGGGGACCCGCCGGAAGAAGCAGCAACAGCAGCTTCAGCGCGAGCTGGACGCGGACCGACAAAACACCGGCAGCACGAGCGACACCGAGGCGGTCAGCGGGGCGGAGAGGAGGAGGAGGAGGAGGAGACACCTGCACCGCGACTCGTTCTCCCCCGCCGCCTCCATCGTCTCTCCCTCGCTCTTTTCGCTCTCCTCACCCCTCGCTCCTCTCGGACCGCCGCCGCTTCCTCGTTAAGATGGCTGACCCCAACAGCGACGGAGAGGCACCGGAGAGCGCGCGCGGCTTCGCCCGTCAGGGAGCCCTGCGCCAGAAGAACGTGCACGAGGTGAAGAACCACAAGTTCATCGCGCGCTTCTTCAAGCAGCCAACCTTCTGCAGCCACTGCACGGACTTCATCTGGTGAGTGTGTGAAAGGACACAGGTGATTCACTTGCTGCTGCTGCTGCTGCTGCTGCGGCTCTAGTCGGCCTCCTTCCCCGCTGACAGCGTCCAGGCACCGCAGTGTTTCATTCATCGTCCTTGTCAAAAACACTGCGACGCGCCATTCCCCCAGTTTTCCACAATGCGACAGCACCGCCAGGCCTGTCGGGGGGGATGCAGCCGCAGAGCTGTCGCTGCTGCTCGGCGTTTACCGCATCGACCCGACTCCCATCTCTGAAACTGGAGGTCTGGTGGAGGAATGCAGCTGGAGACACAGAGACACAGGGCCCCACTGTTGCTGCTGCAGCTGTGTGTGTGTGTGTGTGTGTGTGTGTGTGTGTGTGTGTGTGTGTGTGTGTGTGTGTGTGTGTGTGTGTGATGATGATGATGATGATGTGTGTGTGTGGTTGGATATATGTACAGTATGTGTCTTTTCACATCCCTGTCTTCTGTCCACAGGGGCTTTGGGAAACAGGGATTCCAGTGCCAAGGTAAGAGCAGTGGCTCATTCACAAATCCCTCTGCTGCATATGTCTGTGGGTGTGTGGACGGATGTTCACTGTCTGAAGGAGTGTTGCTATGTGTTTGTTGTACTCAGGGCCGCTGGTCTGCACACTTAGAGAGTGACCTGCTGGCTCTTTTTCGTTGACGGCGTGTTGGTGTTGGCAGACAGGTGTCAAACTCAAAGCAGGTGCTTGCCAACAGCGATAAATGAGAGTGAGAACACTCTGAAGAGGCTCAGACACAAGAGGCAGCGTGAGATGTTAAGAGTAGAAGAGTCGGCGGAGTGGCGAAAGCTGAGATATCTGGTTTTGGCCAAGGAGAAATGGGAGGGAGACGGACCAGGAAGTTAGATTTCTCGAGCTTGTTTTTCTCCCCTAACGTCGAGCCTGACACCTGATTGGATTGCAAAGCAGTGGGTGGGTGGGTGGGTGGTGATGTGTGTCTGTGGGTAGGTGGGCGGCCGGTCGTGGTGGCGGGTGGGTGGGTGGGTGTCTAGACACGGACCTCTGCACGGAATGGTTTCACAAACAGGCCCTTGCAGCAACAGTAGTGACACCCCTCAATCACATGCATGCTACGGTACAGTACTGCAGTTATAATGTTGCAGTTCTGCTCGCAGTATCACTTCCTCCTCCTCACTGATGCGTCTCAGACACCCACCTAAACTCATCTGGCTCCTGTCATGTGACCACAGCCATGTGAGGTTCAGGAAGAAAATGACCACACGTTTCCACATTAATTCTCTTGCTTCAGACTTCATTGATTGGGAAGAGTTGCGCAAAGTTGCGTGTGTGTGAGGTTGTGTAATTGTATTAGCAGCGTAAGAGCTGAAGTCCCCTCATCTCCTGAGGTTGTGGGCTTGTCAGCAGCTCTGGTGGTGATACAGGAAATGCATTGGGGTTAGAGAAAATGAACACACTGTGCGCTTGAGTGAGTGCGCACAGCCTCCTGGACTTTACCTAGTGAGCCTGTGTGTGGTGAATTACCCTGACCTGATAACACATTATGCACTCGCACTTTAGAGAGCACGGACCAATCGGAGCCTTGCACAGGTAGAGCTGCTGTCAGGTCAGGTTTCCTGGTGAGTTTCCAACAGTTGGCTGATAACTATTAAATTCAAAGTCGGCCTCTTATACAGCAAACTGGTCTAAGGGTTGTTTGTGATGTTGTTGTGAGTCATTGATCATTAATGTTCATCAAACAAACTGCCCAGTGAGCATTGATTTGAAACTAGATTTGCAGGTCAAAAGGTACTGTAGGTCAACGCTGGGCTAAATTTGACCCCAAAACAATACTGCAACTCAAGGTCCACTTACTAGCTTTTTTCAGAGTTTTCAACCACATCTCATGGATGGCGTTAGCTCAGCTGTCATGGAGCTAAATTGGAAAATAAATTAGGTTAAATTTAGATAAATTTGGTAGAGATGCAACAATTAATTCTTGATCATACCCCAGGACAGCTGAGGACTTGCATGCAGACACGCTTCTATCTATCTATCTATCTATCTATCTATCTATCTATCTATCTATCTATCTATCTATCTATCTATCTATCTATCTATCTATCTATCTTTCTATCTATCTATCTATCTATCTATCTATCTATCTATCTATATAATTGCTGGTATGCATGCATAGTAGAAATCATGATGGTGACCTGACAGCAAGTTGAAGAGCTTCATTGTTTGTTGTATTTGACTGAACAACATGAAAAACTCAATGAATACAGAAAATGAATACAGAGCATGCTCAGTTGGCCTGCTTGCAGTGCAGACAGTCCTCAGTCACAAATTTTGGGCTGCGGTTGTCTGCACAGGACCCTTGCGGCCACGCAGACACCATGAATTGACCTTAAGTTGATTAGCTGATCGACAGAAAACTAATCGGCAACTATTTTGATAGTTTGCTGCTTGTCCTGATCTTACATTAAAAATATAAATGGAATATTTTGGGCTCTAGGATATTGTGATGGGCATTTTTCACTCTTTTCTAATGTTAAATAGACAAAATGATTAATCAATTAGTTGAGAAAATAATAGCAGATTAATCGATTACAAAAATAGTTAGTTGGAGGCCTAAATTTTGGTAACCATAGCCCAATAAATGTGCCTAAATTTGGTTGAAAAGTGAGTTTGTTTAGACATCTAAAATACATATAACCTCAAAATTTTGATGACTTTATCTCAGTGTTATTAGGACTGTATTTTCACCCACACAGATCACCAAATCGCCGCTTACTGGGTTATAGCAGTAAGAAAACAGTGAAAAGCAGCTTGTCAGTAATGTTCATTTGAAATGTATGAGTGTACCTAAACAGTTATTTCATTTTTCCATTATCTTTAAAGAATAATTGGAGATTAGTAAATGGGGGAATGGCAAGGATTATGTGAACAGGTCAAAAGGTTGCTTGCAATTTTGTAAATCAGACAGTGATCAATGGTCACGTTGAAGTAAAAAAAGTAAAGTATGTAATTAAGTTAAACTGTGGATCAAACAAAAGTGAGTTGTTTTTTGGTGAGAAAGGGGAAGAAGGGGCCTTAATTTCATCTAACTTGAGAGAATAGTTGAAGATGATTATACAGGAAATGTTTTTTTGGATTTTGTGAACAGGTCAAAAGGTTCCTTGTAATGTTCAGTGTTCACATTAAAGCCATAAATAGGAATTATGTAATTTTAATTTAAATGTGGCTCAAACAGATCTTCATGTGCAGGCCGAAGGATACTTAGGCATGTAGTTGAGAGCAGCTTGTGAGCCCCATTCATTTTAAAACGTATATGCCTACATACAGTTTTTTATTTTAATTTGACCTAACGTGAGAGTTGGATAGTGAGACAAACAAATGTTCGTCTCATGTAAACTCTTTACCAGGATAAAAGTAGCACAAGCACCTGTTTTTCTTTCTTCTGCTATTCGGTGCACAATTAATTTGAACTTATGTGCATGAATATATGTTTCCTGAAATTATGTTCATGTGCATATAATGCTATGATGATTGGCTGGAAAGGCCGTGAGATTTGTTGCTGTATTGTTTTGATGTTTGACACACAGCAGCGTCTTCTAATCCCATGTGGGAGCGGCCAAATGTTTGGCATAACTAACTCTAGCTCTTGTATCAACAGAAATGACTATATTTCAGTGTGTAGTTGTGACCTGCTTGCTTCACATTAGAGCACATAAATCGTTTGAGTAATTTTTCAACCAAAAATGCCAACGATTTGCTTTTTCCTGTTCCCCCAATGTGAGGGTTTTCATTTTTTTTTCTGCTTTCTATCATTGTAAACTGAATATTTTTGGGTTTTGGACTGTTGATCATACCAAACAAGACATCTAAAGATGTCACCTTGGGCTCCTTTTGACATTTTATAGACTAAACAACTAATTGATTAATCGATACTGAAAATAATCATTAGTTGCAGCCCTATGTCTCATTGAAATATTAACATTTAAATGATGCTGAAACAGAATTTAAATTACAGACTTTGACCTGCAAATCACCAAATCAGATCCAACTGATATGAGAGGTAGAATACAATAAAAAAACAAAAACAGCTTGTGAGTCCTATTTTATTGGATTTTCTTTTCCTTAATTTGACCTAATTTGAGAGTCCGGTACAGAGATTAGTAAACAAGAACAAGGTGAGGATTTGGTTGGTAAAACAATCTCACCACAAGATCCATTAGCTGTGCTGCATTTTAAGGACTTCTCATCTATATTTGCTTAAAAGTTGAGATTGGAAGTTCATTCTTGACGTTAAAAACAGCAGTTGGCAAAACAATCTCACCTCAAGGTCCATTCGTAGTGGTTCCAAGGTCAAGATATACTTTCAGTCTCAACGGTAAGGTTTGTTTGAACATGTCGTGGCAGGAGGCGTTGATTTAGTGACTTGCAGGTTACAAGACGTTAAAACTGGGGAGATTTTGGTTGGAAATCCTGCTTTTTAGGCGTCATTTAAACAGCATTTGTTGACTATATTTCAACTTGTGGTTAAGACCTACTTCACAGTGAAATACAGTCATTTAAATGCTGTTCAAACAAAGAAAAAAAAGGTTTTAGCCTAACTAAATTTAGCCTGGTTTCAAACATCAGCCTCTGGCCAACCCAAAAACAGTGAAAAACAGCTTATTGTGAGAGAAAAGTGGGAGATATGTAAACAAGAGACAGCGAGGATTGTGTGAACAGTGGTGTCATAAAGAGAACTAGAGGAACAAGAAGAGTATAGGTATAGTTCAGTGTTAATGGGAGGTGCTCAAACACACATGCAAGTCATCAACACTCATCTTCTCCAGCAGGAATGTCAGACCTGTGGTGCAGACTTGTTCTGACGAGTGGAGCAGATTATTTTGTATGTGTGTTTGTGTGACAAAGGTGTCTTCTGTGCATTGTGGGTGTGTTTCGAATACCTGTTCTGCAGGTAAAGATCTCTCGGCTTTCCTTCCTGCCTTCGGCTTTTCTTTTATTGGTGTTCGTTTAGTTGTGTGTGTGTGTGCACACCTGTGTGCGCTGACAGCAAAAAAAGGAAGTTGCCCTCATGTCATTTCCTGCTAAAGAGAGATCCAGATGTCTGATCTGAGTTTGGACTGAGCGTTATGAGTTATTGTATCAGATGAGTTGAGGGTTTCTGATTTTGAAAAGTAAAAACCACTTTTTTTAAACATTTAAATGCAGCAAATGGTTAAAAAAGTATTGTGTTTAACAGTGGTGGAAGAAGTAGTCTGATACTTTAATTAAGTAAAAGTATAAATACAAAAATGTAGAAATACTCCATTAAAAGTCAAAGTCTTGCATTTAAAACAGAGAAGAGAGAAGTATTATCAGTTAAATGTACTTAAAGTAGTAAAAGTACTTAATGTTTAACTTATTACGTTTTGCAGTTCCCAAACCTAGGTCTCGAGCACCTCCAAAGGCTCACAAGATAAATCAGAGGGGTCGTGAGATGATTATTATTGTCGGAAGAAATTAAAAACACAGTTCTTCTGCTGTATAAAGTTGGACACTGTTTTTTGTAAAGGTTGGGAGCCACTGGTTTAATCTTTAATAATGTCATATTTTATGATGTTATCATGTGTTTTTATGTAAAATATTAAAATGAAATGTAAGTAGTAACTATAGCTGTCAGATAAAAGTAGTGCAGTAAAAAGTACAATATTTCCCTCTGGAATGTAGTACAGTAGAAGTATAAAGTGGCATAAAATGGAAGTACTCAGGTAAAGTACCTCGAAAATAGTACTTGAGTAAATGTACTTAGTTACATTCCACCAGTGGTCATTAGAAGGAAATGGATGCTGAAAAGAAGCATTTAATCAAGAAACCAGCTAACATTAATGATGTCTCTATTATATTTAAGTGCCTCAGCAAGCCGTGACAGTGAGACACAATACCAGGACTCTGAAACTAAAGTCATTCATTTTATTATTCACACATGTGCTGTGACATGTCCCAATAAAGTGTTATCTTGGCATCAGGGCAGAAATCAAGAAGTTGTCTGATATTTTAGAAAGACAGGAGCCCAGAATATAAAGCCCAACTCTGCAGCTAACGATTATTTTCATTATTGATTAATCACAATTTCCCAGAGCCAAAACAGACGTCTTCAAATTGCTTCTTTTGTCCAACCAACAGTCCAAAACCTAAAGACTCTCCATTTACTGTCACAAATGACAAAAAGTAGCAAATCCTCACATTTAAGAAGCTGTAACCTGTAAATGTTTACATTTTTTCTTTAAAAATGACTGAAATGATAGTTGGCAATTAAAATTCTTTGGATCGATTAATTGACCAATCCGTGCAGGTTTAATTTATTCATTCAGTGGTAACAAGACTTAAGAGTCCACAGCCACACTAGTGTCTCTGTGAGTCAGTGGTGCTTTGAGCTAAACGCTAACGCCAGCATGCTGGCGAATATGCTGGCTAATATGCTGGCGTTGATCAGGTATAACGTTTACCACGTTAACTATCGTAGTTTAGCGTGTTAGCATGATAATATTTGCTAATTAACATTAAACACAAAGTCCAGCTGAGGCTGATGGGAATGTCGTTAGTTTTGCAGGTATTTGATCATAAACCAAAGTACCGGACAAATTAAAATTTTGACCTGATGATGGAGATAGAAGAAAAGTCAGAGGATCACCAAAGTCAGCAGGATTCATCCTCTGGAGACCATGATTGTCTGCACCATGGTAATCCATCCAGTAGTTGCTGAGATATTTCAGTCTGGACCAAAGTGATCAAAATATGAGGACATTTCAAAGGACGGTCAAGAGATTTCTAAAAAGCAGCTTCTAGCATGTATAACTTCAACTGAACTGAAAGCTATCAGGTTTATCATACAGTATGTTCTTATTGGACGGTTGCAGGTGTCTCATTTCTGACTGATATTTGCTCTTACAACTCCACCAAAAGTCGACTAGAGCGAAACTTTTTGTCTTTCTGAGGAGGCCTGTGATTTTCACTCATATTTCCACTTCACGCCCCTCTGGCCTCCACTCACTGGCAACAGATACAATCTGCTTTTCAACAGTGTTCACTCCAGAAATACAATGATTAAATGAGCAAATCTTGAGTATCTGTAAGAGTTTAACTTGCCTCTGTGCCTCAGTGACTAAAAGAAAAGACTCAAATACAGGAAGAAAGGCAAAAAATAATCTTTAAAAATGACTGCTTATTTCCTCAGCTAGATGTCATTGTTCTTGATTGGATCAAGGCTGTGGTTGACTTTTAATCCTGATCATTGACTCATCAGCGGTAGAAGAAGTATCTTTGTTATTGATTTGTTGACAGGCTAGCCAGTCTGAGATATCGATTGCAAGATACACTGGTGACACTGTGGTTGTGGACGAGAAAACAAACACATATTTTAGAGGACGCCTGTCCACAGCGCAGTGCCTGCTAGTCAGTGAGCTCCTTCACAATGAATTTTAAAGTCGACAGATCTTTCCAGCGTCAGTACTCTGAAAGTGGCAGATGTCACAATGGCTGACTGGAAGATGAAATGAACAAATCACAGCAAACGAATGAACCAGCGGGGTTCAGTATAATTTAAAGATATCATTCTTTAGATAGATGGATTATCAGTTTACTGATAGGTAGGGCTGCAATGAAGGATAATTTTTCATATAGATTCATTCATTTCCTTCTCAATTAGCTTAATTTGAGTTATCTACGGTCCAAAAAAACAACAGTATTTAATTTACAAAGATACAGTAAGACACAGACTGCTTGAACAAGCTAATGTTTGGTATTTTTATCAAAAAAAAAGACCTGAAATGAGTGACCAGCTAAAATTGTCATTCCTGTCAATTAATTAATTAATTAATTAATTAACTGAAGTTGTTTCAGCTCTACCAATATAAACAGGCAAATATTTGCCTTTCACTGATCAATCACTGCCAGTGATTTACTTGCTGATAACTGTCAGTATGAACTCAACTGACCCAGGTCCTGCCACAACCACTGTACATGTTATATAGCATAGGGTGAGTGCTCCTCACTGTATACAGTTCTGTTAAGAGAAGTGTTGGCAAGGTTTCATTTCACAGTTAGAAAATGCTTAAAGGTTGAGCCGGTTATGAATATGATTTCGTACCAAGTTGGACCGGGTATGTTCCAGTTTGGGTCAGCTGGTCTTGACAGTCGGCAGATAAAATCAGACAGTGTGTGATATGTTATTCTAATCATAAGTCTAAAGATCCACTCGCTGCCAGTTGATCTCATGAAGATTTTTTTAAAGAAAAGTTTGATATTCGCGACCGACATTGCAATGACGTCTCTTGAAGTTGGCTTGGTTCACTCACCCGTTTCCCTTTGTAGGCTATACAGTCCTACACGACTCTTCATCCAGGTTCTCACCCTAACTCTGCACTTTTTTCCATCTTTTTTTTTTTTGCCTTTTCAGCGCAAATTGCACTTCATATGAACAGTGCAAGCTGCTGGTTGCCGTCCATATTTGTTTTAGCACAACAACACGCAACAATTGGTGTTCTTGCAGCGTTTGCAGGGTCGTCTGCCACCAGAACTCCAGTGGTTACTGACCAGTCGTTCAGGACGTTGTCTCGTGTATTTACTCAGTTGTAAGTTGTTGGTTGCTGCTGGTGCTTTATTTGTGGTTCGTCCAGTCTTTGTAGGTTTCAGCTAGTCTTCAGGTTCGTCCCAAACTTTGGATGCTAATTGGTGTGGTCCTTTTTTCTGTTCATTGCTTGCAAGCTACAGTTACCAACGCAAGTTTGTTTACATTGTATCTCGGTGTTTGAGTTGATTCCCCTGACTGCCTAGTTAGTAGTCAGTCAAACACATAACCAGTCCACCAACTCACACGTTTGGATGCTAAAGGTGCATTTCTTATGTGTCTCCAAAGACCTTTTTGTCTTCTTTTTGGTAATAAAAATATTAACAATACATTTGAAAAGTTTCTTTGACATGAGTTGTAGCCATGACTGCCAAGAGTTAAATCATATGATCAGCACTCAGCCATCAGCCAATCATGTAAGTGCTCATTGTGGTTTAAACTCTCCTTTAATTCAAAATAAGAGTGCACCGTTTAAGATCAAATATAATCCTTCAGCTTTGAAGAACCGAGGTAGCTGGATAAGAATTTACAGAATCACGTTAGCCAGGATTAGCCCAGGTGTTTATCAGCCCAGCGATATATCGAATTGGCTGCATTAATTGAAATTTTTGTTTTTGCATGATGTGTAAAATGTCTAAATCGTGAAAATCAAGTTATTACAACGCTCACAAAAAAGGTTTTTGGCAGCTGTTTTCACAGAAAAAGCTCTAAAAACCCACTGTACACTACCTGCACACAAAGTTAGAGACTAGCTGGTTAACAAAGAGGAACATTTAGCAGCTAAAGAGACACATATTTCCCTCAGTAGTTGGTATAGACCAAAAACAGAACTAAAAGAGAGTGAATATTGGTTTTACATTCATCAGGTGACCAGAAACACGACTCATCACCATATCAACTTTTTTTTATTTAGATTTTATTTAGATGTAACTGATGGAGGTTTTGCAGCCATTTCGCCAACAGTTTGTTGACACTTTCGTAGTTCTTGTCACCAAGTGGGAGAAATCGTCGCTGTTAGAAATTCCCCAGTACGTGCTGTTTTTTTGCTCGTATTTACGGTCTGAACGATGTGACGTGAACCAGCCGGAGTCTCTAGAGAGCTGTTCAGTAGCAGGGTCTAATCTCTGTAGATCAGATCAGATTCAGGCATGTTGAGTCCTGCGTGATCATCACAAGTGTCTCCATCTGTGGTTTGTGGACTGGTAATCATCCAAGATGGAGGGAACTTCCTGATGCTCCTGTTGATGTGAAACTGTCGGCCCGCTGTCGTCCTGGCAGTTCATCGCGGGGGGATCTTTTTTGGATCGGCCCTGATTTGCTGTTATCGCTGTCAGTCAGATAAAACGGGGCGGTGTGTATGTAGACTCGACTGTAGGGCTCAGCCTAGTTGCTAGGCAACAGAGCAAAGACCTCCTCGGCAGGTCACTAGGCCTGTCTTTCAGTAGTGTGTGTGTGTGTGTGTTGAGTGACAGATCAGATTTATGAACAAAAAGCTCAAAACTGCGTTCTTCACTGTTTTCTTCTGTTGCTCCACTTCTTTGTTTCTGTCTTTCTGACACACTCCAAACACACAAATGAATTCTCCACCCCCTCACATTGCCTCAAACCCAGCTGTGCCCCATCCCTTCCTGCCCACACACACACACACACACACACACACACACTGTCTCTTTCTCTCTGTTTGACTTTATTTCTTCTTCACTCTCTCTTTTCCTCTCGTGGTCTTCCTCTCTTTCTCTTTGTGTTTCCCGTTTTCAGTCGTTCACAGTTTGTCTGTTTCATTTGCATTGTGCAGCAGTGCTACATGGATGGACAGAGTTCAGACCATGTCACACCCTGTTTACCACCAGTGGCTGCTGTGTCTGTCGTATCTGGCGGCAATTTTTAGGCCTCACTTTGCACGACCAGAGTTAAAACTGCTCTAACCGAAATGTACTGTACATGTAGGTCCAGGTGTCCACTGAATGTGACTCTCTCTCTCTCTCTCTCTCTCTCTCTCTCTCTCTCTCTCTCTCTCTCTCTCTCTCTCTCTCTCTCTCTCTGTGTCTGTCTGACACAAATAAACACACACAAACATGAGCACTCTGTTGCTTAACTGCTAGAAACCCGTGGAAAGTGCAGCCAGTTGCCACGGTGCCTCATGAAAGTATAACGAGAATGTGAATAATTAAGATTAAACCAGAGCGTAATGTCACCCTGTGTGTGTGTCTGTGTGTGTGTTTGTTCTCTTTTAATTTGAAATGGCTGTTGTCGCAACATGTGTGTTAATGTTTTCATAATCACGTCAGTCAGTTTGGTAGAAATGTGAAACCGTACTGATGTTCTAATTTAAAGTTTTGGTTTATACTGCAAGTCACTGAACAGTGGAAGTGGTTTTGAAATCAGCACTGCGCAAGATCATTATGTAAAAATGCACCGGTGATATGAGGCTAAACCACAAAGTTGGGCTATAGTAGAGATGATTTGAACTGCCCTATTTACCTAAATGGAGTTCTGGTGTTGGTCGTGTTCACGTCTGCGTCTGTGGGAAGTGACTGATCAAAAATTAAAAGGAAGGATTGTACTTTATTTCCATCTGACCCAGAGTGAGACAAACTCCTGGAAGTGTTTCTTGTGACTCGGTGTGCAGTTTTAATGTAGACCGACTGACTGACGATCTGACCTCAGTTTAGCTTCGTTGCTGGATGTCTAATGGATCAGTAGCGGCTCTGCTCAAAGAAAGCAAACATACTTTCTCCACCACTGAAGCTTTAATACTCTTCACTTTTTGCCAGGGCTACAACTAACTATCATTTTCATTATCGATTTATCTGCAGATTTTTTTCCCGATTAATTGTTTGGTCTCTAAAATGTCTGAACATATTGAAATTACAATTTCCTAAAGCCCAAGCTGACGAACTCAAACAGCTTGTTTTGTCCAAAACCCAAAGAGATCCAGTTTGCCATCATAGAAGACTAAGAAAACCAGCAAAATATTCCCCCATTGAGCAGCTAAAATCACTGAATGTTTTTTATTTTTGCTTAGAAATTACTCAAATAATTAATTGATTACGATTTCCTAAAGCCCAAGGATGATGGTGTCTTCAAATTGCTTGTTTTGTCCAACCAACAGTCCAAAATCCAAAAATATTTAATTTGCAAAGATATAAAACACAGAAGCACAAAATCCTTACAGGTAGGACGCTGGAACAAGTAAATGTTATTTGATAAATGATTTGACCAGTTGTTTCAGCTCTACTTTTTTTTACACAAGAACATACAAAATCTGAAACTGTTTCTGCTGTGGCTGTTTGCATATGTGAATGACAAGTGAATTGGACTGATCTGGTCTTATTTATTTGTTATTAGTTATTTGTTATCTGCTGTACACGATTCAAAAGTTACCAAGTAGTTCCCACTTTTCATTATAGATTTGTTTTGTCTTTTAATAATGTTATTACTGATGCCTTTTTCTTCTGTGCATTGTACCTGTAATTATGACAAATGGCCTCCAACCGGAGGCAAACATTCACTGGTTTTAGCTTCTCAACTTGTGAATATTTTGCTGGTTTTCTTTATCTTCAATGATGGCAAACTGAATCTCTCATTTTTGGACAAAACTGTGATGGACATTTCCCACTATTTTCTATTTTACACTTTATAGACTAAACTATAAAATAGTCAGCAGATTAATCAATAATGAAAATAATAGACTGAATTAGACAAACTTGTCTGCCTCTCCTACTCAACTCCTGTCTACATTCTGGTACCTAACAGCATTTTGGATCTCTTCGTCTGCAGTTTATCAGCATTCAAAAGTCAGTTCATTAAGACAGATGTCCCTTAAAATACTTAATTAATAACAACATGCATGTTTTCACATGTGAAATGTCCATTTATGCAGTACGTATCACATGTAAAATGCTGATTCACTGAAATTCGCATAGGAAAGTGTTGTCCCGTTTTTATATAAAAAACAAAACCCTGGGACTTTTTTCTTCACATTTTATATTTCACATGTGACCTGTCTGACAACCACGTGTGGCTATATCATGTGAATTTCTTTCGTGTGAAACATCTGCAAACCACACGTGACTGTGAATTTATCACATCTGAAATTTCACCATTTACTTGATAACAAAGTTTCCATTTCAGCTTATCAGTGTTGTCTTTTAAAATGCTCAAAGTGAAACCAAACTCTAGATGTTTTTCACGCATTTACTGAGACAAGATTTGGTTTGTAAAACTTTGTCGCCTGCCTGAGCTCTTATCACACAATTCACTGTGGACAACGACGCTTCAGCTGAGAAACGATTAAACTCGGCGCTCCCTGACCAATGATTTGATTCATCAGCTTCAAGAATGCAGCCCAGACAGACATGTAAATTACATGTACTTCACGTAGACCAGCCGTCCATCTTCAGATGATTTTCAGTGTCAGAGTTTGAATGTAATTTCCCTACTTCTGAGCAGAGCCGCTACTTGATGTGGCATGATGAACAGTCAAGAACTGAGCAAAACTAAACTTTGTCCCATGTGTTCTCCAAAAACCTGACTATCTTTTGTGTGAGTTTCTGTCTTAACCGTAGACTGTATGTAAAGATGGAGGACGCGTCTCCACTTCCTCACACTGTACAAAAATGAAGCCAAAATACCCCAGATACGGGCGCTGCCATCTTGTGCTGGTGACATAATTTGGAGCAAGAGTCTGCGCAGTAGTGATCCGTGGTATCATCAGTGTGATAAGAACTACCTAAAATGACAGAAACCAGGGGGCGGGGCTTATGACCTATACTGCAGCCAGCCACCAGGGGGCGATCGAGATGTTTTGGCTTCACTTTTGGGGAGCTATGGTCTTAACCACCAGTGAGTGAGCATCCATCCAAAGATCTTAGGCTTTTAGTTTCCTTTTAAAAAAGGATTTTCTGGATGAGCAACCATGTGCTATATTAATCTGAGAGTATGCAGGGGATTTATTTCGGTTAGTCACTGCTCTGAATGATTTTAGCACAACTTTAAAGCAGGCAAATCACCAGGTGTAGAGCCGGCTGCCATTTGGAGCTGCCACCGTGGGAAGTTTTAATGATATGGGGCGTGATTAAGAGATATCCCACCATGCTGTGGTTAAATATAAAATCATCTACACTGAAGCAAGAAAACTAAATATAGATGTCGACAGCAAGGCAGGAACAAGTGGGAACTGAAATATGAGTAGCCTATTGTGCAATGCCACATAATTGACATATTGATTCATCTCTTTGTTGCTATTGTGTCACCTTATTTGGCATTGCAAGGAAGCCTGAGTTGACATTTGTATATTTTTTCCCCCTCTCCCTCCACAGTGTGCTGTTTTGTGGTCCACAAGCGCTGTCATGAATTTGTCACCTTCTCCTGTCCGGGGGCCGACAAGGGACCGGCCTCCGATGTAAGTAAAGAAAATGTACACATTTTTAATTTTTTTTTTGGGGTGGTGGTCCACGGTGAAGCAGATCACTTCACTCGTGTGTTCAAAGTTATGCACGTGGTTAGTGATTGTTTTGCTGTTGAATGATGTTTGTTAATAACATTAGCAAGGTCAGCACTTTCAGTTCCTATTCCATTTCCACGGATCTTTCCTTGTTTGTCCATTCCATTCGTGTCTTTCTTCACCCCATTCCTAATTCCATTCCGTCCTTGTTCATTCCTCCTGTCTTTCCTTTGTTTCCATTTTTCTATCCATTTGTTTCCATTCGTTTCCATTTTTTGAGACCTCATCAGACTCCTCTTATCCAGTGCTCCGTTTCTCTCTCTCTCTCTCTCTCTCTCTCTCTCTCTCTCTCTCTCTCTCTCTCTCTCTCTCTCTCTCTCTCTCTCTCTCTCTCTCTCTCTCTCTCTCTGTGTGTGTGTGTCAATATTTTTACTTTTGCTCTCTGTCATAGTGGAGGCAATATTTAAAGGATCGGTTCACCCAAATTCCATTCACCTCCATTGTATTGGGATAGGCAAAAGTGTGGTATAAGTGTACTTTTGGTCTCAGGATGTTTTGCACGTGGGAGAAGTTTGCCTTCAAGACTTTCTGCCAAAAGTACGTACTGTAGTTCAACGTTGACTTATTATTTGAACCCAAACCACGATCTTTTTCCTAAACCTAACCAAGTAGTTGTGGTGCCTTAACCTAACCAAACTGTGACCGCTTCACAACGTTAACCACGTGTTAGAAATGCTTTCTGGCAGTACTACGGTCACAGTTTGGTTAGGTGAAGGCACCAAAATAATAAATTAAGTTTCACACGGGACACAAACAGCGGTCTCCTGGGTGAAAGTCCAGTGTTTGACCCATTCATCCACCCCGACCTCCTCGCTACACAGATTTTGTCGCTCTTTATACTACATCATCCGACTTCCTAAAGCCTTGAAGGCGAACTTCTCCCATGTGCGGATGTTTTTTGTGGTTTAGGCTAGGCCTCTTAGTTACAATTATGGGAAATCCTAAACATGCATAACACACTATTTAGACTATTGATGTTGCAACTTTATGGCAACAGTTTGGGCAAGACGCTTTCCTGTTTCAACATGACAATGCCCCCGTGCACAAAACAAGGAAGGACTTGACTGGCCTGCACAGAGACCCGACCTCAACCCTGTCCAACACTTTTGAGATGAATATGAGCCAGGCCTGATCACCCAACATCAGCGGCCGACGTCACTAATGCACTTCTAGTTGAATGGGAGCAAGTCCCTGCAGCCAGGTTCCAAAGTGACCTGAAAAGCTTTCCCAGAGGAGTGGTCAAGTGGTTTTATTATATTTATAGCACCATAATAATTCACATGGTTTAGGAGTAAGATGTTCAGCAATCACACGTGGTTGAAATGTTCTGCCGTCCACATACTTTTGGCCATATAGTGTATCTCAAAACCTGTGCTAATAAAACCAAATCTATCTGCATAGTTAGATACCACTAGTGGTAAGTGGGAACGTACTTTTTTGTAATTTGGGTGAACCAACCCTTTAAATGACGCCTAACTGGACAACTCAGAACGTGAATTTGCCGTTTATAATCTTTTAATAGAGTTTAAGCACCTCAGATGCAGGAACACTACTGAAACCTACTTTAAATATTGTCTTCTCTCTCTCCTCTCTGTGTCTCTGCAGGATCCTCGTAGTAAACACAAGTTTAAGGTCCATACTTACTCCAGCCCGACCTTCTGTGACCACTGTGGCTCCCTCCTCTACGGGCTGATACACCAGGGCATGAAATGTGACCGTACGTACACAAATATCTGTTTCTGTGTGTGTGTGTGTGTGTGTGTGTGTGTGTGTGTGATCACACAGTTTGAGCATGTAGCACAAATGAAAGCTTGTGTTTTAAAGCTCATCAGCAGAAACTTTTTAAAGCATTTTACCTGATTTACTGATCTCATGCGGCCGCTCTTTTTTTGTTTGTTCCATTTCTGGTTTCGCCTTTAACTTTCAGTTGCTGTTGCTGGCTAAAGTAATGATAATAATAAACTTTATTTGTATAGCACATTTCATAAAAGAAATGCAGCTCAAACAAATAAATGACATGCACTGAGTGCTTTACATGAAAAAACATAAAAAGAAAGAATAGATAGCCACAATTAATGTAAAATAGAATACATAACATAAGATGTCAAATAAAACCCACTTAATAATAATAAGAATAATAATAAAAATAAAAAATACAGTTATAAATTAAATACATAGAATGCATAAAATCAAGTAAAATACAACATTTTAAAAGAAGTGCATAAGCGCAGATATCAGATTAAAAAAAGATGTCCTGTATATCTCATCTAGTTTACTGTTGCTGCAGTACGTTAGCTTGATGTTTCTATGGTTGAATTATCAGTACGACGATGCAGGTTATTGTTAATAACAAGTTAAGTTATCAACATTATTTGCAGTTGCCACAAACAATCACTAAACCAGCTGATTTTTAGTTTGCTGATTCACAAATATTAATTAAGATGCAACATTTCACCCAACTATGTAATATAATGTATATTTTATTGATAATATAATTTGGAAAAACTGGACTGCGCAGTGTAATAGTGTAACTAACCAAATGAGTTTACACTGTGAAGAAATGTTGTATTAACACATGCTCACAATCTGACAGCTTATTCTGTTATGATATCATATTGTTCTTAACTCAAATACCAACACGTTGACCAGTCACCATATTTTATTATAACAGTAAGATCTAATTAGCGTCGTTGTGTTTGTCAAACTGCTGTAGAAGAAAGTCTTTAATTTTCTTGCCACTCTGTCCGTCCACAAAGCAACACATCCCCACTTCAGGTGCAGACAGGAAGTTAAAAGACCAGATAACTGACCACTTCCTTGTTACTGAAACAGATACGGTCAACATGTCACGGGTTAGCATCTTCCACTCTTTGGTGTTTTAAATCGGGTCAATTTCAGCAAAATAATTCTGCCATCAGTCTAAATGTGATCTAAACCACATTTCTTTGCTTCTTTACCCACACAATTTGACCATAGAGTTCGTGCAAGGAAGCTGTTTCTCCACATTGCTTTGTCCAGTAGTGATCAAACTTCCTTAGTACACACAGAAGTACTCTGTTTAAAGCAGCTATACTCGATATTTTTATTGTAATGTATCAAACAGGGTTCGTACAAAGTCTCGTAAGTTAGGAAAATGCTTAATTTTAACTGTTATGTTTTCAAGGTTAGGAAAATGCTTGAATTCTTGATTATACTCCTTGAAAAATGCTTGATTTTCAGCATAATCTGAAAAGTTCTTTCCTTGTGTTCACTCGTCATTCATAGCTAGAAAAGTCCTCTGTTGATCCCTTACTCTGGAAATTAGGAAGCATTAAATAATCATGATCAAAACATACAATCAAAGTTAATATGAACAGCTGGTAAAATAAACGTGACAATATACATTGATTGCTGTGGGTGTAAAGGAATTCTGTAAACTTTATTTTTTCAATTGCACTTATAGTAACAATTTAGATGTGATGATGAAGTAGAAATTTTTGGTTTACGTACCTTGAAAGTGCTTGAGAAGTGCTTGAATTTTACTCTTAAAAAGCTGTACGAACCCTGATCAAATGACAACTTGAAAACAATGTGCCGATGTTAAAGTGTGCGGTTCTCCTTGGCTTTATGGAGCTTTGTAGCCAGTTTCAGCTCATTGTTTAGTTGTCCGGCCCACAACTTGACTGCTTTGGTTCACTCTCGCCGCTCTCTTTCTCCAAATTCTGCAGCATTTCTACTGGCCTTTGGTCAGAAAGCAAAGAAATGGCTGCCTAAAATTACATTTATTGCTTGTGATGTGTGGGTTGTGGACTGTAGTTCAGCTAAAAGCTTGTATAGAAACACGTTCTCTAAATTTAGATTGCATATATCATTTACAATAATCGACCTGCTCATGAGTCATAATGACAGATAGTTTAATAGATATCAGCTTAATGACAGGTAGTGAGAGAGAGATTATCTGCTTCTCATAACAATACATGAATAGTTTTTTAATTTGTCCTGCGTCATATTTATCGCTGACCATTTTCCTGTTGTTGGCATCAAAGACACAAACAGGAAGTGGGCTACATCTCCTGCCATGACCGACATGATTTAGTGGGTAAACACTTCCTCATTGCACCCATGTGCAGTGCGGTGTTTGATGGACTTTGACTTGGCCTTTGCAGCAGTTTTTATATATTTTATATTTTGTCACCAAAAGAAAATGGGAGGATGGTTGGTGTTCCTCCTGAAAATACTGGAGCAGTGTGTTTAACACAATTCACAAAGGTGTTGTTAGGTTATATATTGATCCACGTAAACAACATGGCAGGAAGCTCTGTGTTTCTTCAATTTTTATTCCTACTATCAAATTAGAATTTTTTTTGCACACTAAATAGTGGAAATGCACACTTTGCAGACATGTTCCTGAAATGAACTTAATATGGATAACTTATTAACTTTTTAACAGTTAAGATATATATTTGTTATCTCCATATTCTTCGGGTTCTCTGGATGAGGTAGAGCGGGTCGATCATTCATCCCAGGGTTGGCGGTTCGATCCCCCGGCTCCTCCTGTCCACGAGTGAATAAGCGCTTTTGGAGCTGTTAAGGTTGCAAAGTGCTATATAAGTGAAGTCCACATATACGTCACTGATTAGAGATAAGGATAGTTTGGTTATGACCAGTTAAAATTTCATCATGTAAAATAAAAACAGAGACATGGTTGACGGGAGTTGCAGAGCAATAATGACCTCCTCGCTCTGTGAAGCATTCATATTTGCTTTCTCAGTTGCAGGAAGCGAGACCACATTGGTTTTCTCACCTGTTCTTCAAAACTCAAGTCACTAATATGACTCAGATCCAGTCCCCCCTAACTTCTTGTTTGCTGGCTTTGTGCTGGAGGGGCCTAAAACAGGGTTAACAAAGCTCTTAATACACAAGCAAGGGATTTAGACGTTTTAGATTTGCCGCCATGATGAGATGAGACTTGTTGTTCTGCCACATCAAACACTTGTTTCTTTCTGGGTCACCCCTCTTTAGAGTGCATAAAGTTTTAATGGAAAGTGTAGCCGAGTAGAGCCAGTTAGCAGTGTAAAGCTACATAAATGACTGACGTGTTTAGTGCACTGCCTGATGGAGCAATAAAATTAAATTCATCAGAAGAAGCTATCATATGAAAGGCCATCAAAAGATTACCTTCTCACTCTCCACCTCTGCACCACCTTGAGTGAGTGGAGCAAAATGTGGAGCTTTGTGCATCAGAGCAGTCTGACATCTAGTGGACTGACTGAGAAATTACAGCGTATTTTTTTCAGTTTTCACCATGAAGGAATACACTATCTGGTTTTTATGTTTGTCTGTGTAGCTGTACTCGATACAGATGAATCTAAGATGCATGTAGAGTTGTATCCCCATCACTAGTCTGTAAAATCACACTAATGAAGATCCTTTCTTTTTTAAGTGTCAGCCTACTATTACTGTCTAAATTAATTCAATTTTAGTGTAAAGTTTTACAACAAGGCAAGTCCTTGAACAAATACATGGGCCGTGTGCCAGTTAGGGCCATACAGCAGACAGCAGAGAGATTCTGCCACATTTTGCCTGACCCAGACACATTTCTCTGATCTGAGACAGCGGGTCCTCTAGTTCGAGTGGTTTCGAGACATGTCCTGACCATGTCGTAAGCTCTCCCAGATGCTATGTCACTTTTCAGACATGCTTGATTTCATTGTTGCCAAAAACAAGCTGCACTTGTAGTTGAAGCTCCCTGGAGATGAGTCTGAGATGGGAGAGTAATATCCAGAGGAAGTAGTCCAAAACAAATCAAACATCATGGCTACAAAGAGGGCGAAGATGTGGACTTGTGTTCCTCAGATTGTGTGGACACAAGCGATGGAAGGGAGGCTCATTGTAGTCTGGCCCTTGTCAAGCTCCTTCGCTAGCCGGACGTCATTTGCGGGCGAGTGACTTCTCGCGTGCTTTTCGTCGACTATCGCGATCTGTTCCCCCTCGCAGATCTCTCCTAGAGAGTACAATTGTGGTCACCTCGTCTGAGAGCAGTCGTGTAGTTTGTGCACCCTCACGTCAACATGACTGTGACAAAAAAATGTCTTGTGGTGTGAGCAGCACAGCAACTCTGAGATCTTCAAAGTCTTGTAGTCTGCACTTGCCCTTAAAGGGCCGCTCCACTCGTTTTACACAAAGATCTGTTTACTAGTCATGAGAAGTAACTACTCAGCCATAATGATGTCTTCTGTGGCTCTAGAGGGAGTTCTTTAAAGTCTGAAACAATAATAATATCATCAGGGCTTAATGTTGGGCTTAAGGAAAGCCGGCCTTACAAACCGGGGTTGTGGAGTTTGAAAGACCTCAATGTTTACCAGGCAGGGAGGGCGAAAATATGCTATTGAGTTGCATTATGGGAAGTGTAGGATCCAGTATTTTAAACTTAAAGTCTGGAAATCTCTGCATTTGCTGCTTCATTTTTTAACCCATTCTTTTGTCAGTCTGTCTCTTGTGAGTCCCCCAACTTTATGAAAGTGCAACACTAAATCACTGAAGATCCTTTAATCTGGAAAGCATTGTGATGATGAGGGTTTAAGGATCGAGGGTGTCATATGTTGTACGGATCTGTGATTTTGGGCTGTATAGATAGAATGAACTCGACTTGTGCATCTTTGTGTGTCTGTGTTCAGACTGTATGATGAACATCCACAAGCGGTGTGTGGCCAACGTCCCGAGCCTGTGTGGGACAGATCACACCGAGAGGAGAGGACGCATCCAAATCTCTGCCCAGATCACTGAGGACACTCTCACCGTCACCAGTGAGTGCACTGTCCTTCTGTCTGTCTCTTCATTCTCACTGTTTTCTCTCTGACACACACACACACACACACACACACACACACACACACACACACACACACACACACACACACACACACACACACACACACACACAGAGTGCCTCTCAAAGCTCTCTATCAGCCTAAGACTAAAACTGGAAAGTCCATTAGTCGATCAGTGATCTAACGATTGACCCACATTGCCACGGGGACATGCATCCATGTGCCAGCTCTCTCTCGCAGACAGCTGTGGATTGATTATGGAACAGAAACTAAACTGTTGTTAAGTGTTGTCAAATGTAGCCAGAGTTATTTAGGGCAGGCCAGAACGGGACTCTCACTAACACTTACTACAGGGAAGGACAAATTCCAAGCTTCAACACTGAATAGTCTAAAAGTGTAATTTATTTTGGGATGTTTTCTTCTCCTTCTTCTGACACTTTTTTTTTAACCATGTCCTCTCGCAGTCAAAGAGGCTAAGAACCTGGTGCCCATGGACCCCAACGGCCTGTCAGACCCCTACGTCAAGCTCAAGCTGATCCCAGATCCCAAGAGCGAGAGCAAGCAGAAGACCAAGACCATCAAATGTTGCCTCAACCCCACCTGGAATGAGACCTTCACTTTGTGAGACATCTCCCTTTCTGTTTTGAGGCTTCACACACCTAATCAGCTTATTTTTGGCATTGTTGGAATATAACCTTGTTTGGTTTCAAGTTTCTCTCTTGGCCCCGTTTTCAGTCACAAAAGCACAAAGCTAACTGGAGCTCATTCAAGTGACCCTGTCCCCATTCTCTTTCCTGTTTTTGCTTGTAGCTATTCTGGGTCGCTGTGACTGTTAGGAAAGGCACAGGCACAATAAACTGTCAGTTGCTGAGGTGTTTACCTGTTTAAATAGAGAGAGATATATGAGGAGCGTGGCTTTGAAATAAAATTGTGATTTGCCTATTTTAAGAACATCCTTCATCTGATCTTTCATCTGACTGTCCTCCCCTTTTTTTCTCTAATTTCTTAGCAACCTAAAAGAAAGTGACAAAGACCGCCGTCTCTCAGTGGAGGTCTGGGACTGGGATTTGACCAGCAGGAATGACTTCATGGGATCCCTGTCCTTTGGGATCTCAGAGCTGCTGAAACAAGGGGTAGATGGATGGTAAGATGTCAAGATGAGGAAATGGGAGATGGTGGATAATTGGGAAAATGACACAGGTGTAGACAGAAATAACAAAGGCAGAGGGAGCAGGGGTGTGAATATTTAAGGGCTTTATTGTCATAGTCTGGTGATAATCCTGGATTTTTATCTGACTTTGCTTTGTTTTTTTTCTGGGGTTTAGGTTTAAGATGCTGTCCCAGGAGGAAGGAGAATACTTTAATGTTCCTGTCCAGCCAGATGGAGAGGACGGTAACGAGGAGCTGCGACAAAAGTTTGAGGTGAGACGCACAGAAACAGAGACACAACATGACAGCAGGTTTCATTTGTGCTGTCCTTGTTTTTTTTTATATCAGGCTTATTTATTCTTCCCTCATAATCTTGTTCTTTTCCTGTAATTATTTCTCTCTCCAGAGGGCGAGGGTGGGTCCAGGGAAGCCAGCAGACCCTTCTTCCTCCTCTGCGGTGTGCAAGTATGACAGCAATGGCAATCAGGACCGGGTCAAGCTCTCGGACTTCAACTTCGTCATGGTTTTGGGCAAAGGCAGCTTTGGCAAGGTGATGCACTTTAGTAGACACGTGTTTTTTTATGGTGAGAAACAGGAGCCAGTGGCTGAAAGAAACAAAATGAAATCACTCTGAAGCTCATTTATTTCCTTTTGTTAACTCCCCTCAGGTGATGCTGGCTGAGAGGAAGGGTACCGATGAGCTGTACGCCATCAAAATCCTGAAGAAGGACGTGGTGATCCAGGACGATGATGTGGAGTGCACCATGGTGGAGAAGAGAGTCCTCGCTCTGTCTGGGAAACCACCTTTCCTCACTCAGCTGCACTCCTGTTTCCAAACCATGGTAGAGCGCAACATCTTGCACTAACAAAGACGAGCACATGCAGAAACACGGCAACACACGACTTGTACTGGCAACTGATCGATTTATCACTGATCATTCATTCTCCTCTCCGTCTTTACCTCTTCATCTTTGTCTTGTAGGACCGATTGTATTTTGTCATGGAGTATATAAATGGAGGAGACCTAATGTACCAGATCCAACAGGTCGGCAAGTTCAAGGAGCCTCATGCTGTGTGAGTACACACACAAACACACAAACACACAAACACACACACACACACACACACACACACACACACACACACACACACACAGTTGAAAAATGGGACATTTAATTTCTCTTAATTCTCTCTTCTTACTGGTAATTTAATTTGCTCCTCTTTGCTTTGTCAGTTGTGGTGATGTCTGTACCCTTGGAATATTTTGGGCTGATCTGATAACAAACAAAATGTTGAAGGATGTACTAATTCAGTTTTAGATTAACCCTTATCAAAGAAAATGTTTTTAGCTGCATTTAGCTGCTAACATGACACCATAAACTCATATTTTCATGCAAAAGCAGAACAAGATGATACAAAAGTAATATTGTTATTTATGCTACAACAATTATATATTTTTTTAGTATTCATGGTGCTGAACATAACCTCAAATGACCTCACCTAAAATGTATGAAAACAAAAAGATATTGTGCAATTTTGACATCATAAATATGAACACACCATACTGTGTATCCACGTCAATGGACACAAATATGGTTAGAAACTGGCGTTTTTCTGTATTTTAGGTTCTATGCTGCAGAGATTGCCATTGGACTCTTCTTCCTTCACTCTAAAGGCATCGTGTATCGGTGAGTCAGTTTGTGAATCAGCTCGAGTCTGAATGTGCAGTTTACAATCATTTCAGGGTACAGGTGTGAATAACACCTCTGTGTGTGTGTGTGTGTGTGTGTGTGTTTTCAGGGATCTGAAGCTGGACAACGTGATGCTGGACTCTGAAGGCCATATAAAGATAGCCGACTTTGGCATGTGCAAAGAGAACATGCATGATGGAATTACCACAAAGACTTTTTGTGGAACACCAGACTACATCGCTCCAGAGGTGTTTACGTGTTGTGAGGTGGTGCTTTTTTACATCTTTCAACTGAATAAGACTCAAAACTTTACCGTTGTGTCTTGTAGATCATAGCTTATCAGCCTTATGGGAAGTCTGTGGACTGGTGGGCCTTTGGAGTACTGCTCTATGAAATGCTTGCTGGACAGGTTTGTATGCATTCACTGTAGTTACTTTATTTTTTATTATTGAGAACAGACAGTTGTGACAAGAACTGGAAATGAAGTATATTTTCTTCCCATCCAGCCGCCTTTTGATGGGGAGGATGAAGATGAGCTGTTCCAGTCGATCATGGAGCATCATGTCTCTTACCCTAAATCCATGTCCAAAGAAGCTGTTGCTATCTGCAAGGGGGTGAGGGCACACGCTCAAATGCACATACACACAGAGACTCAGTCCTAATCGCACTGTCTTTTTGATAAAAGATGCTGATTGTTTGGGGATGTTATACATTTATTGCCATCCAAGTAAATTTAGATTGGTAAGAGATTCATAATTTTGGTAATTCAGTAGATTTGGTTTATTGTCCACCCCTAACTGAGTTTACCTGCTTATTTACCCCGTCCCCCTTAATGCGGCTTACACCCCACATTTGTAAGTATGACGAACTGTAGTGAAGGTTTCGAAGAGCCACAGTATACATGTCCAAACTCTTCTCACCTTGTATGTCTGTGTGTGATTTTTAGCTGATGACCAAACACCCAGGTAAGCGTCTGGGCTGCGGTCCAGAGGGGGAGAGAGACATCAAGGAGCACGCCTTCTTCCGCTATATAGACTGGGAAAAACTGGAGAATAAAGAGGTCCAGCCGCCTTTCAAACCTAAAGCTGTGAGTATATTACACACACAGTCTCTTCAGCTGTTGAATATTACCTGCACTTCACTGATTAACCTTAGAAATGAGTCTCAGTAAGGAAGGAAATAACATACTTAGTCAAACTTTCACGGTAAGTTATAGAAACGATTAGATCGCTCATCCCCCGAACCCAACCATCACCTGCCATTGCTCACTACTCTGACAAATGCAGAGCTGAGATTTGTGAGTGTAGTCACCAATGATGAAGCTGAGATGTCACTGGCTCACATACGGACCAATGGAAATCCACAGTTTCGGCTGTGAGTGATTTGATTGGTTGATGCCATGTTTTAGTTGTATTTCTCTTTTTTCTCTTTGTCGTTTGTTGTTGTCCTTTTTTTCTTCACATCCCTCATCAAACTCACTCCATCCTCCCCCCATCTCTCTCTCCATCTCTCTCTCTCTCCTCTCCTCTCCACGGCAGTGTGGGCGTGATGCGGAGAACTTTGATCGCTTTTTCACGCGCCACCCCCCAGAGCTGACCCCCCCAGATCAGGAGCTTATAGCCAACCTGGACCAGGAAGAATTCCAAGGCTTCTCATTTGTTAACCCTGAGTACCCTTACACACCTCACTGACCATGCCACATATCACTTGGCTGCACTAGTAATCCCCCACAGCTCGGAAACATACATAAAAAAACATAAAATAAAATAAAAAAATCACCATGATGTCATATCCAGGTTGCATTCGGCAGGGTGAAACGTTAAAGGAATAGTCCAATATTTCTGGAAATATGCATATTCTGTGGTTTTTTTTCTTTTTCTTTTTGAGAGTCAGATGAGAAGATCGGTCAGTCAGTCTGTGCACAAAGTATGGAGCTGGAGCCAGGAGGCGATTAGCCTAGCTTAGCATAAAGGCTGGAAGCGGGAGGAAACAACTAGCCTGACTCTCTCCAAAGTTAGAAAGGGTTTAAGGGGAAGTTGAGTGTTGTAACTGTTGCACGGTGTCTTGTCATCACAGCGAGGCAGCAAATAAATGACAAATAAACTTAATTTATTAATGAGTTACACCATATAGCTCCTCCTAAAACTGGTAGAGTCTCGAGGAACCACTACAACCTGCAAGGCCAGGGTCACATGACGGAGACAGCTGTAGGCATCAGTAAGCTACTTTTTTGCTAGCTTGTCTACTGGTACCGTAAGAAACTTACCAGTGATAAAGCGCATAAAACAACTGCCCATGAAAAGTAAAACTGTCCACAGCAAAGGGGGAAAAAGCTTGTTAATCAACCAGCAGAGTTAATTCTTTATGTTTAGTTTTCATGAAGCGGTAGCCTACCTTATCACTGTGACTCATATGTAATCAAGGAAGGAAATTCCCATCACCCTCAGCTGTACTTAGCAAATGTTAGCATGCTAACATTATTAACCTGTTTAACCTGCTAAACATCGGCGTGTTAACGTTGTCATTTTGAGCATGTTAGCATTTAGCTCAGAGCACCACTGTGCCTACGTACAGCCTCACAGAGTCGCTGGCATGGCTGTAGTCATTCAGTTCTTTAATGTCGAGGGTCTGTTGCCCACCAAAATACTTGCACCGTCTAAGAGCTCGCACAGCTAACAGAATAGCTCACTAGCTAGTCTAGCTTGGCCACGTGACCCTCAGCTTGCAGGTCGTTGCACATTGTCGTTTTTACATTTCTCTTTGTGCTTAGATTAAACAAATGAGATGAAAATGTCTTGATTAGTAAACTTTAGTTCTGGTAGCTGTATGTTTGAGGAGAGCCAGGCTAGCTGTTTCCCCTGTCTTCCAGTCTTTATGCTAAGCTAAGCTAAGCTAATCGCCTCCCGACTCCACCTCTGTAATGTACAGACACAAGAGTGGTTTCAATCCTCTCATCTAACTCGAATAAGCGTATTTCTTTAAATAACGTTCAGATGGAAATGCAGACAGGTGCTCAAATGCAAACAATCAGGATAAATAATCAGTGTGTCAAGTTGCCAGTAGGAGACTAGTCGTGTTTCCAGCGGTGACACTGTTTTCAGTTTACTTTGGTTCAGCATGTCATGTTACACTGCTGCTCTCATATCAGCTCTACTCGCTGTATTTCTATCTTTAGTGCAGAAATGTTGCTCCTGAATGCTGCCCGGCTGCTCACACCAGCAGGTTCATGTCGGCGTCCGACCTCAGGGCCGACCTGAACCTGCTCCGTCTCTGTGTCACCCTCCCTGTAGTTACGTATTGACTATGACGACCTATCAGTAATATTGATGAGTGTACTATGATCACATATTGGTAATATTCATACAGTGTAAGTGAAAACTGACCAATTGCTTTGCTATGATTGTTTGAGTACTAATCAGTTTCCTAATGTGGACTTTAATTTTGTCTATAGGACAAATACTTCTGCTTTTTCTGTTCAGTCAGTATTGTGGTGAGCGTATCTTTAACTTTTTTGCAATTTCATTTTTAACCAGTCAGAGGATAGAAGTCTTTATACATGCAGTCAGCAAGAGTGTAAGTGTGCGTCAAGTCAGTGATTTTTGACTGAAAACTCATTACTTTTCTCCTGATTCATTACTGAAAACAATCACCACATTACACTGTGTTTTTAACGATAGAGGGCATATCTTTTAGCTTGTAAACAACCATTTTTGGAGAATTTCACATATGACAAAGCCTTGTCGAGTCTCGTGAAGCTGGTAGTCTGTTAGCTTACAAAAACAGGATGTCCAAAAGTGCCAAAATAGGGTTCAGAATCATGAGGATGTGGGAAAATAGTGTCCTCAACAACTGTGATGAAGGGTAGCCATCTTGTGCCATTTTGCAGTACATGTATAATTATTAGAATATGCATTATAGCTTATCTGTTCTCCAACAATACAGCACCCTTGGAAAGTCATTTTCACATATAAAATGAATTGTCTGAGAAGACGTGTGTTTCATTGTGAGGCAGGTTGTATTATCCTTTTGTAACTGTGTAACGATGCAGGTTAGTAAACAATGTGTCAAATCTTGTTCTTTGAGCTTGTATCAAAAAGGGAGGCGGCAGCTTGGTGACATCGCAGATTTGTTTCTGATGCTCGCCGATAAAGATGATGATTCTGCCAGGTGAAAAAAGCGAGCGCTTCTCGTGTTGATGATAATGGTGACATAACGAGAGATATGACAGAAAAACACATAAATATATATATCGAGTTCTATATATCAGAGAGATATTTGGATAAATTGTTCTGGATGAGAGAGATGCTTCTGTGGATTGTGTAATTGTCCTGTATGACTGGAAACTGATAATATACTCACTGGTGCCTACCAGACTCCCTCTGCTGCGTCTGCCTTGTTACTGCTGCTACACCCAAAATGGTAACGCTTCAAAGAAATAGTTCAACATTTTAGGACATTTATTTGTTTAGTGTCTTGCTGAGAGTTTGATTAGAAGATCAGTTCCACTCTCACATCTGAAAAGCTAAGTTGGAGCCAGGAGACGACTAGCTTAGCTTAGCATAAAACCTAGGAACAGGTGGCAAGAGCTATCCCGTTTCTGTGTCCAAAGATAAAAAATAAAAACACCTACCAGCACCTCTAAAGCGCACTTATTAACATGTTATGTCTTGTTTGTCTAATTTGTACAAAAAACGAAGCGTAAAAACAACAATTAGTGGTTTTACGGGAGGTTTTATGTGCTGGAGTATTTCTTAGCCAGACTAGCTGTTTTACTCTGCTTTCAGTCGTAATGCTATGCTAAGCTAACCGTCTCCTTCACACATGCGGGTACTTGTGTCATTTTAATTTGGTTTATCGATAAAAGTCAATTTTTCAAAAATTTTTAGTTGATTACAACAACAACAAAAAATAGAAATGAGTTTTGTATAAAAACTTTTACAGCGACCACTTCTCTTCTGTCTGAAGTTGCCAACCACAGACACTCGACCGCGAAGGTCTAGGGCTTATGGGAAATGGTGTTCATTAAAGGCCTCTGAAAAATAGAAATATTAAATATTAGATTAGATCGTTTTTCAAAAAACTACCGTCCTTATCTGAAACATACGAAGCGAGCCGCATGACATACCGTTCCACGGCTGGATTTTTAGTTATGTCAGTGGGATTTTGAGTGAGGTTTTCTTACTTCTGGAACAAAACCGGGAAGTTCCAGTTTCACTTTGAGTCTTGGCTATTTTGTCACGGTTTGGGAAACTCCACTATGTTAACATAATTCACAACAAGAATCTGTGATTATGTGCAGAGCTCAGAAAATAATAATTTAATGTGGAGTTTTTATAAATGACTGATAACACAGTGTAACATAGCTGTGATCATATTTTAATACACACATGAACAAATCCTTACAGTTTATACTCATGCACAAACTATTCATAGGCAGGTTGAAAACGCATTATAAAAAAATTCTTAACTCAAGGTCCACTTACTAAATTTCTGCTGGACTTTTCAGCTGCATCTCATGGCTTTCATCAATGCATGGTGTTTGCTCAGTTGTCATGGAGTGAGAAGAAATACTTAGTACATGAAATAAACAAATGTTTTATATTTATGTAAAACATTTATATTTTATATTGTTACAACCGTGTTATCGTGTTAAACTGTTATCATTAATTAAACACTAAACTGCCCATATCTGCTTACAGATAACAAGATATCTACATTATTGTGTGTTATAAACCATTTATTAATTATGTACTGCTTATAAAAGCTACGTACGGGGGTTAAAATTAAATGTAATCCACAAAACAAACAAACACACTGCAGAGATAAAATATGCAGCGTCACACCTGCCTCATACCCAAAAATGAGCTGAATTAGTGGTGAGTTTATGGAGCAGCGGTAGAGGTGGGAAAGTTTCCAGCCCCTCCTCATTTCAGCTGGAAGCCCTGTGATGAGACAAAAGGAGGAGGTAGGAAACTAAATGTGTGTGTGTGTGTGATACATATGTCTTGCCTGGGGCTCACTGCTTCACCTCCCTGTGTGAAATCCTTTCCGGTTGTGGTTTGGTCTGCAGCTGGTCTGTTTTTATCGATCCTCGTCTGTTCTGTACTGGAACATTTCCTCTCTCTCTCTCTTTGACTTTGGAAGTTTGTCTTGGATCTTTTTGCATCTGTGCTGTTAAAATGTTTCTCGGTGGGTCTTTTTCATCTTTTGACTGTGTTTCTTGGCTTTGTCGGCAGGGTGTGTTTGTTTTTTTTTGTTTTTTTGTCGACTTCCTCTCCCCTCAGTCCTGTATGGAATCAGTGGTGTGTTTTGCCGAGTCTGGACTCCTTGTGATGCCACCATTTACAGATGATCAGAGGTGTGGACTCGACAAAATCAAGAAACACATGACGCACAACTCGACTTAGAATTTAACACCAGTGACTCATGACTTACAGGAACAGGTTCACACGTTTTCAGGTCTGTCTTAAAACATCCGTTAGGTGCCCATATGAACACTGAAACAGGTTTTGCATGCTGTAATCATTCCTCCTATAAGCAAAACCTGTTTCACTGTTCATGAGCAAACTACTCTTTCAAGACGGACCTGAAAAGTGTGAACCCGTCCTTTAATGTGAATTTGGGGGGTTTACACAACCTGAGGAGGGAACAGGTTCCAAACTACACAAATCTGTGTTGTCAAGGCTGATTTTGGAGTTATTTCAACTTAGTATTTTAAATGAGCTTCTTTTGTTTTGCATAGTGGCAGTGTGGAGAAGTCTTTGAAACAGAGTGTATATCATTATGTAAGCGAAGCATTAAATGACTGTCACTAAAATAATATGAACATTTTATAAGATTTTTTTGTTGCATGAGAGGAATTTGGTAAATCTGGCAAAGGGCACATAATGACTTGTTTAAGACTCTAAACACAACATTTAGAAGTATGACTTGACTCGAGACTTGAATCTGCGGTTCATACACTTGTAACTTGCACGACAATGACTTTGTCCCACCTCTGCAGATTATTAAAATGTGTCTTTCCGTGTGCTGAAACAAGCCTCCTTCTCTACCCTTCATCTTTGTGCTTCTATGGGAGAGTTGTTCTTTTTGCTCGTTGTCAACCTTCGTCTTTCTAAACTGCTGTTTCAACGCTGCACAAATTCACTCTGACTTTATCTTTCTAACACGTTCTCTCTCTCTCTCTCCCTCTCCTTCTTTTCTCCATGTGGCAGAAATCTCGCCGTGACGTCGGCAACTTCGACAAGGAGTTCACAAAGATGGTGGTGGAGCTGACGCCCACAGACAAGCTCTTCATTATGAATCTGGACCAGAACGAGTTTCAAGGCTTCTCCTACACCAACCCCGAATTCATCATACAAGTCTGAGGAGTTCCTGTTGGTTAGACGCGGCCCGGACAAGACTTTACTCCCACCCGTACAGCCCAGTTACAGTCATCGAAGACTCATCCAGCATCTCATCAAACCACTGAAGCTAAAGCCACATTGTCTCATTTAAATCTTCAAACCCACACCAGCATCTAAACTGGACAATAATCATAAACCACCACACATGCTACATGTTCACATCTACAAACACACAAGCTGCAGGATAAAATACAAACTGCCGATGGCTTTAGCTGCTGGTTTACCACAGTGGGACTGAGTTTGACCAGTAACCACAGACCAGTAACAGGCCAGTTTCCAGAAAACTCCAGGCGTGTGTCGTATTCACAGGACCTCGTGGCGAGCAGGTCAATGCAAAGGCCGGCGATCAAGAGTCATCGTGAATGTGTAATTGTGTATGTACTCTATTGATCAACAGCAGCGTGTGTTTGTTTACTTGATTTTCTTCTCTTCGACCTGTAAAAGTTGCGTCATGAACATTCCATGATCAATATGTCATGTATATGCACACACACACACACACACACACACACACACACACACACACACACACACACACACACGTACGTGTCTGTGCAGGCTGCGGTTTGAAAGGAAGGGAAAGTTTTGAATGATAAAGGTCCTGATTTATAACCTCATGTCTAAGTTAGTCCTGAACTTAGTCTTAAGCACGTCTTGTCTTCCAAATTGATGCAAAAAAAAAACAGACAAAAAAGACAAATCCCCCAAATGCCTGTTTGGCAGTGGTATTTAAAAATGTCTCTGTCCTTTTTCTCTTGCTTAATCTCTCTCTTTCTCTTTTCTCTATGGCACTGTGTACGCAGTGGGTTAGTGCTGTGTAGGCCTATACAGTCTTTTGTGGTGCAGCTCCTCTATGCATGCCATATTTGTTGGTACAGTAGCTCCTTAAGGTTTGATTTGACATCACAGAGGAGAGAGATAAAAACCCTCGGTGTGTTGAAGTTATCGATGCAAGTGACTTGAAATATCCATGCTCAAATCAAGTTTTAGTTTCCACTCTGAATGCTGTGTACGTAGTGTCAAAATATGCGTAGCTAAAGAGTTTGCTTTACAAAGCATGGAAAGACAAAGACTGTTTTGCTGTCTTTGACAAGAAAATATGAGTAGATGTAATAATTCTGTATGACTTGTGTTTCAGTGTGTGTGTAAATAAGAATGGGATCTAGAGCTAGCAGTGGTTTTCATGTTATCGTACACTATTCCTCACAGACCCGTCTCCCTTCCTCTCTGCACTTTATCCCTGCCAGCACTCTCAGCTGTCACTTCTCACTTTGTTTCCCCATTTTTTATCTCCGCCCTTCTCATCCTCTTCCTCTTCTCCTTTCCTTGAAATCTTCATTTGATCTCTGTTCTTTCTTTCTTTGTCCTTCCCCTGTCCCCCTAGCTAACACTCACAGCAGTACATTTTAAGGAGAAGGAACTGGGAAATAAGATGAGTTAAGATAAGAGGGAGACGGGAGAACAAAATGTTTACTATGCAAAAGACAGAAGAAGAGGGGGATGTGGAGAGGAAGGCAACTTTTATAAAGCAACTTAAAGAAATTGTGTAACAGGACAGTATACATGTGTTGCATGTGCCGTCTTTACCTGCGCGTGAGAGAGAGAGAGAGAGAGTATGATACCTACATTAAAGTGAATTATCATAATACCATTTCAGTAACTCTGGCTCTTGTGTTTTACTGAGTTGCACGTAACGGATTGCCCCATCACTACAGCATGTGTTGCCAAAGGTGAAATTCCTGCCATGATGACACTGAGGTCCGTGGTGGTGCAGTAAGTTTCAGCAGATGTACGATTCAAGTTGAAAAGATCTTAAAATGAAGTGTAACTACAGAAGCACCACCATAACCGCGTTGACAGCTACAAAAACGATTCAGTGTATGGCGACTTTTGATAAAAATAGACTTTGCTTGCTTCATGCTCTCTGTAACAAGTGAATTTAGTTAAAAACAGGACAAAAACTACACATTTGCATAACAAATTCTTCAAATTCTTTATTAAAAGAAAAAGAAGTCAGTTTAGCAGATCAAAGACACTATAAGATGACATTCTTGTGACATTTGGGATGTTGCCGTCAGATCAGCAGAGAGATCAGCAGACTGCTTCCAAAAATAACTTTCAAGGCTTATAGTGACGTGTTATGAAGATAAAATCCTTAAATGTTTGGTAAGTCTTTCAAATTTGGCTCTGCTCACAGACTCATGAGTGTAGCTGCAACTCATGGCATAATATAGTTTTGATTCATCGATTGATCTGTAAAAAGTCAGAAAATAGTGAAAATACGCAGCACATGTTCTTATAGCTCAAGTTCAAGTTTTCAAACATCTTGTTTTGTCCAACCAGAGTCCAAAGCTGAAGATAATCAATTTACAATTATATAAAATAGAGGAAAACAGCAAATCCACACTTTTGAGAAGCAGAACCTAAAGAATGTTTGGCATTTTTCCTCGATGATCGACTTCAGCAGTTAATCAATGATCAGAATTTGTAGCTGATACATTTTTGGTGACTGACTAACTTATTATTGTTTCAGCTCTACTTGTGAGGTTAATTGTTCTTTTTCATTGGTCTTAATCAGTGGTTAAGATCTCTGTTTTAAGTTACATCAAGAAAAATCCAAGTTTAAAGACAAATCAATGAAACCGGGTCAAAGTGATCACAAATATTTGATCAACATCCAGTGTTGCTGAGACCTCATATCTGGCACACAGCTACTGGTTTTGAACATTAAATATTTGTAGTAACCCTCTTTTTTTATTTTTTATTTGCCAACAAAAACTGACAACAGATGTCAGGTGGAAAGCGGAAATAAATGAGCACAGTGTGGAACATGGAAGCAGATTGCGAGTCCTTTAAATAAATATATAAAATGAACACCTGTCATGGTGCTGTAAACACAGATGAGCTAAAATATGTAAATATTTCACAAATATAAAGGTAGGTGAACTGTATTTCGATAGTTTTTCTCTTCAGCCAAATGTTTTTGTTGATTTTGATGCTTTGGCTTCGTCACACACGCTCACTCACTTTATATTCAAAGCCTTAAATATTCATATTCTCATTTGTTCCTTTTATTCATTCATATGAAGGGGCCCATACAGCTCCTCTCCCATTTAGTGTTGGATGGAATCCTGATGAGGATATTAATATGAAGGACGTGTAATGAGTAAATGGCTATGAAATCAGCCAAAAAAGGTCCTCAGACGTGAATATATCCGGCTGTATCTTGTTTAAGGAGTTCAGCATGTTCTGAAAAGTGTTTCTAATATTTAATCAGCTTCATTTACATGTATGGAGGAGCAAAATATATGAAAAACATCACAATATGATGCATTTCCTGTCATTTCTTAACTCTCCAAAGCTCTAATGAAGGCATTAAATATAAAATATAAAATACATTTCAGAGGGAACTATTGCACTCTATACTCATTACTCTGACATTTGCCGGTACAAATCAGAAAATTCGCTGATATTTAAAGAGTAGAATTGATCTAAAAAACGATTGCATTGTTGCATTGTCAAGCTTTTTAGTTTTACTTTAAACCCATCATGAGGAGCAGGTGGACAACAACAGCTGATAAATACCAGGTGTGTCGGGTGTGTTGGTCTGTCAGCCTAATCAGCTGGCACACCTGGTGTAAATTACCTGTTGTACATTCAAGACGTGTGATAAATGTATTTATTCATTTTTCTTCCTGCCTTTCTTCAGCTCTAAAATTATGAACATCTGTAATCTGGAGATACAAGACAACATAACTATGAGTACTTAATGAGTACTTTTACTTTGGATATATTGTACTATACTTATTGACTTTTGCAGGACTTGCAATACAGTGATTTTCTAATGTGACTCTGCATCTTTTACTTCGATAAATGTTTTGAATACTTCTTCCACCACTGGTTGTATGTGGTTGCACAATAATGTACAGGGGTTTCTGTTTTTCTGGTGGCTGGTGCTCTGGCGTCATTTCCATTGAGGATAGATCAAAATGTTTAAATGTTAAACTGCTCATCTGATCAGTAGGAGTGACTTCAGGACTTATTTTGCCCCGGATTTTGCCTCTAAGGCTACATTCAAGCTGCTCTACCTTCCTGGTGGAGGAAGACTGCAGTCACTCCTCGGGCTGTAAAAAGCCCCCCAACTCCTCTGCATTTTCGGTTAAAAACACTGTTGTTTTCTGTTTTTATTTACAGATTATCCTCCTAAACAGAATTGATCATCAATCAGAAGATAAGGCATTCTTCTCTTCCTAGTAAAGACAGAAATAAAACATTATTTATTGAGTTTAAAGGTTCATTGCTGATATTGGAATAGTAGCTTGAATTTTTTTAGAACATAATGACAATGTTCATCAAAAAGAATCAGGTCTCTATCAAGGAAATTATAGGTGATTATTGGGTTATGCATAACTTTTAAAGAAATTTATGTGGCTTATTTTCATTATTATGGAAAGCATGATAACTAATTAAATCATAATTAAACTCCTGAAACCAAACCCCTTGTGGTCACTGCTGTGCTGCTGCTGTCCAAGGTGCTGAACTGGTGGGAGGCACAACGAGCTGATCAGACCTGACATGCTCAGTGACAGGAACACGCACACGCACGCACAGTGGAAGGCGGGACTATCCTGCAGTTTGTGCCGCACAGAGTTGAGCTACAATAAACTAGAACGTGTCCACACGAGAGCTGCTGCCGCTGTTTTCTCACAAACAACTTTTAGTTTTATCGAGGATTTAGGCTTTTTCCACTTTTCGCCCCTCGGCCTGTTACTGACAAAACAGCAACATCCCGTGATCCTCTGCGCCTTTGACATGGAAACATCCCAACTCAGTCTCGTACATGAAGTTTAGGGGGGGGGGGGGGGATGACCCGTCCCGAAACCTGCACAGTTATCCAACTGTAGCCCAGGTTGCAGAAAATGCGCACGAAATCTGAGTTTCCTTGCGCCGACTGGATCCACACAAAGATAAGACACCGGGGGAAAGTTTTTAACAGTTTCTAAACCCCGCTGCTCTCCATCCACTGGAGGAGTCCTCGGTGTGGAGGAGGAGGAGGAGGAGGAGGAGGAGGGGGAGGAGGAGGAGGAGGAGGCCGACATGAGGCTGTGTAACCGGGGTGTGATGATGCTGCTGACCACGGCGGGGGCTTTCTGCGCTTTCAGCCTCATGACCATCGCCGTGGGCACGGACTACTGGCTGTACTCCCGCGGGATGTGCCGCTCCAAGAGCCTGAGCGACAACGAGACCGTCCACAAGAACGAGGAGGTCCTGACCCACTCCGGTCTGTGGAGGACCTGCTGCACTGAGGGTAGGTAATAAACCCCTGGCTGTACTGTCACTACTTAATATCACTTGTTATGCATCAGATGAAAATGTAAAAAGTGCAAAATCACTGGGCTATAGTAGGCTGCGTGATATTAAGAACAAATCCACTAGAAGTTCCTATAAGTACAATGTCTGTTACTTCCACAGGAGAGATAATAGTTATTTTGTAATAATTGTTGTTTTTCATGATGGGAAAACATCCTCTGTATTTCTATCATCACAGCCAAGTTTAGGATCTTATAGAATAAATTATAATATTGGTAAACATTAGACTATTTATAGCACCCAGTGGTGGAGGAATATTCAGATCCTTTACTTAAGTAAAAGCCACAAAGTAGAAAAACTCCATTACAAGTAAAAGTCCTGCACTGGAAATATTACTTAAGTACAAGTATTACTGGCAGTAAAGTAAAAATTCTTAATGTGGGAAAATGCACCCCTCTGAGTGTTATAGTATCATAAAGTATATGATTGGATTATTATTATTTGATGTGTACGTACAGTTAGAGATAAAGTAAAGTCATCATATGTAAAATGTTAATCTGTAAAGTAACTAGTAATCAGATTTGTCAAATAAATATAGTGGAGCAAAAGGGAACCATATATTTTCCTTTGGAGAAGAAGTATGAAATAGCATGTATAAAGTAATGGAATAGAAATTGCTCAAGCAAAGTACAAGTGCATCAAAACTGTACTGAAGTACAGTACTCGAGTAAACGCCCTACGACTTGTAAATGAGTAAATGTTACATTCTACCACTGATAGCACACAAATGGTGGTGATGAAGTTTGAGCTGTTTTTTATACAAAAGAGATAAAACAAAATCTATTAAAATAAACTTGCATTTACTGTAAATGTATAATAAGTAAGCAAGTAAAAGGTATTTCTTTAGTAACCTTTCAAAACTAGAGTGACAAAGTGCTTAACGAGAGCACATAATATAATATATAATACATAATATACTTTACCATAAAATAATAGAGTTTAGGGGGTGGAAAAACTAAAGTCAAAACAACAACAAAAAAAATAATATCTCCAAGCTCCTAAATGGTTTAATGGAGAGGAGACAAAGCGTGCGGAGGACATCGACATGAGTGTGTTTGTGTGTGTCCGTCAGTCTGCTAGATTTTTTTTTATCAGTGCAAAATGAAAACAACAATAAATAGTGACATGACAGACATAACAAAGACATAGATATGATGTAAAAATACATGAGGACGCACAAAGGACAGCAGGTTGATGTGTGGTTGTGTGCACTTACTGAACGCAGCACTACACACAGACATTTATAATGGGATACTGTTAGTATTTCCCAGAGTCGAGGTTGGTTATTTTCATGTCAAGCTACAACAAAATTGTCCTCCAAAGTAACAGTTTGAAGAAAGACTAATGGCTCTAAAGTAGCAGACAAAAACGCTGCATTATACAAGTGCTCAGAAAACATCCATTCGTGGTTGGAATAAGGAGATGGGTGCAAAACAGCGTAAATGCTGGTAATCATTTGAATAAATACTCTCTGCGTGGTGTGCTTTCTTCTCTGACCTGTTTGCCGGGGCCGAGTTGTAGCCACTGAATGAGTTTTGTTTTGGTAACCATCAATACTGGTCAATCGGCGCAGCACATAGGGACACATTTATCAATATATCCCAACGTGTGCAAATGCTGAAAGTCACTGCAGGGCCAAAGGTTACTGAGAGCAGGAAACATGTGTGCAGCAGATTTTTTTGTTTTTTTGAATCTTCACAAGAGTTAAAAGTTAAAATACGTCGAGTTTACTTTGCAGGTCATGATTGATAGGAAGCTTAATGATTGGTGGGACTATTGAGTAAGCTATTTGTGTTGTTTGTCAGTCAACATTGCCCCTATGATGACTTTGTCACATTTACACATATAGAATATCACCCTGTACATTTCTGTATTTCACATTTGTAAAGATTCATGAGGCTTCCCGGTAATAACAGCCGACCAATACAGGCACTCAATGGCACGAAGAACACAAAACGCTTGGAATGGCAGCTACTGCGTTTCAAGCTGGGCATCAGCCTTATTACATTTTCTCACGTTTCTGCATTTGAAGGCTCCCCTTCCCTTTTTTTCTGTGAATTATCACATTTGTAGAGAAATTAAGATGTTGTAGAGACACTGTAATGATCCAAAAACTGCATTTGGCAACATAAACATTAGCGTCATGTGAATGTAACTCAGGTTGCTGCAGCAGAATATCTGGTCTTGGAAACTCGTCTTGATAAACCTGCTCATAACCCCTGAATGATTGTTAGTTTGACAGTAGAACGTGGATTTTGGTCAAGCCCGTGTTTTTTGACATAAATACCTATAAATGTTACAAGACCAATAAATAAATAGGTGCATTATCAACACTAATATGAGCTTTAAATGCCTGAGTTGAGTTTAAAATGCCTCTGACAGTTTCATTAAACATGCCTTCTTTCTGCTAACTTATTGAGTTCCCATAAAGAAAACATTCACTTAGCACTTGTTTATTATGTCATTTTAATTGTGTTGTGTCTTTGGCTGGATTGTTATTGTAGTGATTCTGGTCTATTTCGCTATAGTGAACAAAAAAATTTGATGAAAGAAAATCAAAATTAGTCTCCGCAGGGCTGAATAACCTAAATTAGTGGTTCCCAACCTAGGGGTCAGGACCCCCAATAAGGTCCCAAGACAAAGCGGAGGGCCCCTAAGATGATTTAAAGGATGAGAGATCAGAAAAAATATATTTCAGTTACAAAACATTATGTTATTTGAATGACTTTTCTCTAATTTTAGCATTTCTCGTGTGAAATACTGGATAGTTTGACTACTTCGGGCCTCTAAAAATCCTCCAAATTAAACAATCTGAGACAATCAAACTGCTCAAAACTCATGTCCACAATATTGTTTAATTTGAAGCCAAAAAGGTTTGCAACCACTGAGTTAAAGCAACCCTGCCTGAGTTTCTCTTACATGTCCAGAATGAATGAGAGGTCAGAGGACACTCAAAGACATCACAGTTCAGATGGACAAATATTATTCCCAACACTCTGACTTCTCTGGGCTTCAGTCTGATATCTCTGATATATTAATATCGAGAGCAGATTTTCCAAAATATTTTCTATTTTAGCTTGGAGCTACACTGCATAAAAGCAGGCAAAAAAAAATCAATACAGTACAGCCCATCAGATGGTAAGCATCACATTTAGCATGATGCAAGTCACTGTTAGAGAGAGTGTGCAAAGTGAACTGGGTCAAAAACACTGTGACTTCTTTAAATGATACAGTATGTTTGTCATGTTATAAAATGATACAGAGCAGAGTGACGCAGAGCCAAAGCAGTTATCAAATGGATGAACTGTAATGATTTCTTTGTTCTTTGTTTCTTTGTTCGTTCTCTTTGTTTGTTCTCTTTGTTTTCTGCAGGGACATTTCGGGGCGTTTGCAAAGACATTGATCACTTTGCTGAAGATGCAGACTATGAGCAGGACGCTGCAGAGTATTTACTACGTGGGTAACAAATGTGCACATATTTAACTGTGAGATCTAACAACTAAAATGGAAGTCATTAAAATGTTCAAATGTTATATACTGTATACCTTATTCTCCTCTCCTCAGGAGCAGTACGAGCCTCCAGCCTCTTCCCCATCCTCAGCGTGGGATTATTATTTCTCGGAGGTGTGTGCGTAGCTGCCAGCGAGTTCTACAAGTCACGCTACAATGTCATCCTCAGCGCGGGTATACTCTTTGTCTCTGCAGGTCAGACACACAGACACACACACACACACACACAAATCTGTGCATGCACTCAAACTACAGTATTTATCACCTGTCTGACCCTCTCCATCCCTCTAAACTCTTCCAGGTCTCAGTAACATTATTGGCATCATTGTGTACATATCAGCCAACTCAGGTGACCCCAGCCAGAGCGACAACAAGAAGAGCTACTCCTACGGCTGGTCTTTTTATTTTGGAGCTCTGTCCTTCGTGCTGGCTGAGATGGTGGGCGTCCTGGCAGTGCACGTGTTCATAGAAAAACACCGACAGCTGCGCACAAAAGGCCGGCCTTCCCTCATGAAGCCGCCCATCTCCCGCAGCTCGTCTTACTACCGCAACCGTTACTACCAGAACCGCAGCCGACGATACAGTTACAGGAGCAACCACAGTGCAGGGGACTCCTTTCGAGCATCCTTTGTACGAGACCGGGAGCCGTCCCTCTCCGCTGAATCCAAAGTCAACGCCATGGCAGATTTGCCGACACCAGTGACAGTGGGCTCGGAGTTCATGCTCTACACCTTAGCCTCTCCTCTTAAAGATGGTAAGATTGACATGGCTGTGGATGATTTGACTACCGCAGCTCCTCACAACAACACAGAGATCCTGCCTGGAAACTGCACTGCCAACAGAAGGACCACGCCTGTCTGAGAGGAGAGGAACTGGGGGTGAGGAAGATGTACAGGGATTAAACACAAGGGGAACTTCTGTGAGAGGAGAACATTAGATGAGAGGAAGTCCTCTCACTTTCTTGGTAAAGAAAGAGAAAAGAGCTTGGAGACTGGAATAGAGCTGCATCGACCAATCTGTCAATTATTATTTTCCATTTTAGTCAAAAAATAGTGACGTCTCCAAATTTGTCTGACAAACAATCCAAAACACAAAGATATTCAAGTTACAATGATACAAAACAAAGAAACGAAGCAAAACCTCATATTTGAGATGCTGTAATCAGAGAATGTTTGGCATTTTTGCTTGCTGTCAATCGACTAATCGTCTAATTGTTACAGCTCTAGACTGAAGCAATCTGTATCTTTGATTTACTATTGACAAGCTCTAAGAAAAAGAGGTGAGGTAAACAAGAACACAATTTTGAGATGTAATATTTTTGTGCTCTTTGTGTGTCATTCTGCTTTTGCCTTTACAGTAGCTATATCTACAGTATATCTGTAGTGTGTGTGCGAATGAGTGTGTATAGTAAAAGGTGTGTGTGTGTGTGTGTGTGTGTGTATGTGTGTGTGTGAGACAGACAGTCACGTAGAGAGAGACAGAAAGGAGGAGCTGTCCATGAAAATAAGAAACTGTCACATAGAAATACACACATACATCTGGGAGAGACATAACTAACTATGTCCTGTTCCTGTCATCCTTTTTGTGGACCTAAGCTCAAAATCGAAACCCCATTAAATGCATTAGAGCTCTCTCCATCTGTCTCTCACTGTGTCTGTTTGTGTGTATTGCGTAAGCATGTGAGCATAAGTGTAACAAAAGGTTCTGCCCTCGTTGTTATGTCACTGAGTCTCTGTTTACATCAAATAAAGCTTATAAATGAACACAAAATGTGCTTTGGAGAGAAATAAGTGTTTCAAGGTGTAGCGTTGTTGCTTTTGAGAGGGAATACTCAAATATCTGTCCTTGCATACGTGGGCGCAGAAGCAAATGTCCAAGTCAAGTACAAATAGATAAACAAAGGCACAAACAATTTATCAGAATTGCCCCCCTGTGTACTGAGAAATATTATGGCCTTCATGTGTGTGAACATGCATGAGAAAGCTGTGTTAGAGATGATGATAGGGTGGTATAAACAGCTTCGCAGACATACAACAGCAGAACAGCAGGCAGACTGACAAACCTGATGCGTTACCAAGGCAGCAGCATCATTCAGGGGAACATTCAAGGTAGCTGAGATGAATACGCTCACAGTGGCATCGTGTACTGACCACACAAGATATGACAACATATCAACTATACAGACCACATCACAGTTTAAACCACATAATTTCGTCTTCCATAGTTTCCACAGGAGAAGGCCACACTTATTGAGTAGAAAGTGTTCCTTCTATATGTATGAATTCAAGTCCTTGTACTTAACTCGTCCGTTTTATTTCAGAGATATTCATGATAAAACCTTGGCAGCGGTGGGATTCGAACCCACGCCCCCGAAGAGACTGGAGCCTTAATCCAGCGCCTTAGACCGCTCGGCCACGCTACCTCCGGAAAAGGATTAAAGACAAGTCGTTTCAGTCGGTTCACGGAAACAACCAAAGAACATTAGCAAACCGAGATAGTTCACATCTACTTTGAAACCCTTGCCCTGCTAACGCTACTACAAAGGCTAACAGCATGTGCTGGTACAACGAGAAATAAATTTAGGATCTAAGTTGGCTAAGATAAACGTTGTAACCTGATCAGCTGATTTGAGTATGAGTGTATGAATTAGTAGTGGACACTTGGCATGTGCTAAATCACCACCTGCTATTATGGAAACCCATGAAAAGTTAGGAATGATAGAATTAAAAATACTAATGGTATATCGGAGTGATTAGATATCCAAAGCCTACCAAGTCAAATTTAACTTAAATGAATTCAATGAGTTTCTGACCACTTGGGGACAGCACAACAAGCTCCAAACACAACATTGACACATTATGACCTTATAGTCACTAACTTAGACTGTCTGAAATTTGGTGCTGAGTGTACAGTTGGTTTATATAGAGCTTTTTCCACTGAAAACAGCTTTCCTGCAGCTGGAAATGAGGTCCGTAAAACCAGTTGGGCCACAAAACCAAAACAATGACATGAAAGTCACTAAAATGTGGAGTGATAACTATCTGTGGGTTATTCACTACAAGTAACACCTCTCACATTACAAATACTCATTAGATGGATTCTTTATTTATATGAAAAAAAAAATGATAAGCACAGCTTTAACATGTCACTTTGTTTTTTTTTAACTTAGTAACACACATTTTTGACTAAGTATCTCAAAGGTTTTACTTACCATGGGTATTTTTTTAACTGGGAACAAGTTATTGTTAAAAATATATCATCTTTTGGGACTTTAGGGGCTTGTATGACATTCAGAGGTGAAAATAAAACATGAAGCAGCTGAAGTCGTTAGAGACGCATATGAATTTATAGTAAATTAACTTTAGGGGCTCCGTATTTAACACCTAACTGCCTAACGTTTCATCTGTTTTTTGCCCCTTGCCCTGACGGAAGTAAGCTTCCACATTGAAATAGACCGAAGATAAACCTCTTGCCTTCATGTTTACTCTTTGAAAGAACCCTGGATAGATCCGGTTCCGCCCGGCGCCATTTTGATGAAACAGCGAGGAGAGGAGCAGCTTCGTTCACCGAAATGGATTTTACGGATTTAAATTGAAGATTAACCTGGATACACAACATTCAACTTTTTCACGGTGGAAAAATAACCGTGCACCGAAGAGGAATCTTTGCGTCCTGTCTGCGTAACCGGTGGATTTAGTTAGATTATTCGACAGCTAATTTGGGCAACGTTGTTAGCGTAGCACCGTTAGCCGTTAGCTGTTAGCTTTTGTTTTCACGCTGTTTAGTGGCGACGTAACGTAACGTAACGTGACGTGACGTGATGAGGTGTAGCATGTTAGCCTTGGCATCAGCTAACTAGCTCATTTAACAGTTAACACGGTAGATTCATTCTCAGGATAATACTTTCAAGGTCTAACGGCGAGAACGTAAAACTTTTGGACTCGTTGCGGGAGCTTTCGCACAGTTTTGTGGACTTTTTTGTTTTTGTGGAGCTCGGCTGTGTTTGTCTTGACTTGGACAAATAAGAACTGTTAACAAAAAAAAAAGGCAAAACATTTCCGACAAAGACTGTTGCTCGGGAAACCCCAGGCCCGCTGCTAGCTACACTAGCGGCTTGCGGCGCGGGCGGCCCGGGCTTCCCACCGAGGACAATTCACGACGGACTTGGCCTCCATTTACATCCATGTGATAGATTTACATTGTGCTGCATGGACTCTGGATTTGGTGGCATCCCTGTTGTGTTTTATCGGACTTTAAAGAACTGACGAGGCACACGGCGCCGCTCAATGGCGCTCTGGCCTCGCACCTCGATTATTTTTCTTTGGCAATAACAAGGACTCTGTCGTCATCTGCGAGCTGAACCCTCCCCTACTTTAGTCCTTTCTTTGTCCACAGTGTTTCAGCGAATATAAAGAAGGTTTACCTATTAAAGTCACCAGATTTAGCCTCCTGTGTTCAGTGTTGACGCTGTTTTATTTTGTTATCATACCAGGCCTGTGTTTTTTTTTTTTTTTCTCCTTGTGCTTGATTGACTTAAGTGCTTAGACCTGTAAAATGTCGTGTGTTCACTATAAGTTTTCTTCCAAACTGGACTACAACACAGTCACTTTCGATGGGCTGCACATCACCCTCAGTGAGCTTAAAAGGCAGATTATGGGCCGAGAGCGCCTCAAGGCCACAGACTGCGACCTGCAGATCACCAATGCGCAGACTCGGGAAGGTATGATATCAGCTGACACATGACGCAACAGAATATGTGTGCGTGAGAAGCATGTCATCACTTGTTTTTGGGAATAACTAGATAATAGGCGGACGAACAGTAGGTTTGGTGAATAAAAGTGTCGGGGAATGGGGTCAGGCTGGGTGATTTTAAATTTATATTTTTTATATAACAGTGTATATTGTGGTGCACCACTTAAGGGCTGGAACTAAGGACTATTTTGTATTATAGTCAAGATTCAAATATGCCAATTGTCTTCTCAATTAATTATGTGGTCAGAAAATAGGGGGAAATTCCCATTGCAATTTCCCAGAGCCCAAGATGGCGTCTTCAGATTGTTTGTTTTGTTTGACCAAGAGTCCAAAACTCTAGAAAAATCTGTTTACTTTAATAGAAGACCAGAAAACCAGTAAAACCTGTAAGAAGATGGAACCAGTTGATTTCTGGAATTATTGCTTTGAAATGGCTTTAAATGGCAAATCAATTTTACAAATGGTTGTAGATTAATTTCATAACTACACCAAGCATTTCCTGAGCCAGGTGTCTTTTGAAATGTCTAAAGACTTGATAATGCTAAGTGAATTTGGAAATTTACCTCCCATTACTATGGAGTCTAATATTATGGGTATCAACTACTCAATTTAACAGGTGATTTATAAAAACATCCTTTTCACCTCTTTAAAATGTGAGTGATACAAGCCCTAGTAAACCCACCCACACCCCTGGTTCTGCTCTTATTTAACCATTTTTTTGAGAATTGATGTGGTAATTATGACAAAATTTCACACAGATGTTTAATGGGATATTATGAGGAAGTGATGCCATTTTCTTTTACCCCCAAAGGTCAATTTCACTGTGGCATAATGTCGAAAGACTCTTTCCAATGCAATACATCCAATACATCTATGATAATCTTTCATTAATCAGTTCAACAATGTATATTCACTGGAATCATACAGATATGCATCATCAATATAGTGATTAGCCAAAAAAAAAAACACTTTGTACCTTTTTTATTTAATTTCTTACAAGTATTCACTACATATGAGTGGGCAGACATGGCTGTAAACTGCAACTCTACTAGGAAATTAGCTGGTAAATGCTTGTAAAATATGAAAGTGGCTGGTAGATTTCAGACACAAAGTAATGATTTACTATTGAGTGGCTGGTGAATTTGAACATTTATCGGTCAGAGTCTGGTAGATGTTCACATTTTAAAGTTAATTTCCCACCCAGTTGTTGCTTTGGCAGTTTGTGTTGCGACACTATCTGTACACTTCTGATTTACTTTGTACACATGTTTTGTTATATTGACCCAAGTTCCATAAACAATATTTATTCTACAGAAGTTTTTTGTTTTCTAATAATTTGTCTCATGTTTGGTAGAATACACAGATGATGAAGCCCACATCCCGAAACATTCGTCCGTGATCGTCCGCCGAACTCCGATTGGTGGAGTAAAACCTGCTGGCAGGACGTTCATTGTGTATGTATACTTAAAATATAACATTACTACTGGAATCATGATTGAGCTGTACATTCACTAATAATTTAAAGCCGTTTTCTTTAGTGTTAGTATAGATCAGAGGTCTCTCTATAAACGGATATAGTTGAAAACTGATCTTTTAGTCAGTCATGAATAAATTGTCTGTCAAGTTATGTCAGTAACTGATGTTTTTCCTGTCCTGTGTTTGTTTCTGCAGAGATCGTTCTGACACAGCTGTGGTGGGATCTTCTAGACCCGTATGTAAAACAAACCCAAAATCAACACTCTCTCCTCCTCCTCTCACCTCTCTCCCTCTCCCCCTCTTTCTGGCTTTAGTCACCTTTCTTGAGAACATTCTGTCAACAATGATTAAGTTGTGTGTATCCTCTGTTCACTGTGTGTTGGCTACATTTGTGTTGAGATCTCAACCTCTTTATGTTATTTGATGTCTTTTTGGGACGGTTTCTTGGAGTCACCACAGTTAAAATAGTTTGTTGTTTCTCTCTAAAAACCCCGGCTATCTGTTTTGAAATGAGCAGATTAAAGGTTTAAATTGTGGCTGAATGACATGAGAAACAACAGACTAGCCACCATTGTTTTTGAATGCTCTGAACTGACTAATTGTTGAACTGTTGCCACTTTATAATTGATGGAGAAACCATTTAAACTGTTAATGACTGTATTTCATAATGAAATGGTTTTGTAGCCTGCTTCAGGCCAGGCAAATGTATTTTAAAGGGGTTTGTAAAAGGAAAAAAATGGTATTTTTGTGTTTATAATTCACTGTCATTTTATTTTCTGTGAAAATATATAATGTGGTTTGAGAACCCAATGAAGTAAAGTGTGGCTGGGATTTATTGTAATTAACTTTGATTATAGTTACAATACTAAGGTTGAGTGAGTGGAAGAGACTCGCCAGTGATTTACTCTGCTAAACTTTAACATACTCAAATCTGTTGTTCAGTAACATTTGCCAATGTTAATTGTTTTGTCCTGTACAATTTCATCATGAAGATGTTCTATTCTGCATTGAGTATGGACTGCACATAACCCTTAAACCTTAAAGGCTCACAGAAATCATCCTGATGAGTTACATGCTTTGAAATAATTCAGATTCCTAAGTGTCTGTGTACAAAGAAGCAGGTACTAGTTCAAAGTGTATTGTTACATCTCAGGTTTGCGGGACCAGTAAGAAGCTAGTTTTGATAAGTGAGATGCTGTGACTTGGCCACTGACGTATAATGTTGTGACATGATCACAAAATACGATGACACAGTATCGGTAAAGTAAATATCTTGTCAATCACTGGAGGCCTTCCATGGTTGCTGCAGTGAGAAGTATACTGGTGTAGTGTGTCCTGTAAGCTGTAAGCTGCAGAACCTGTCAATAAAGTTGTTCAGTGGTTCAGTGTCAGAACCGCTTGCACCAGATCCCTGTGTGTTCCCTCCACAGCATTCTGCAATACCCAGTCTTTCCTCCGAGCCCTGCATATCATGGACAACCCACCCTTTACTTAAAGAAAAAAATTAAGCAGAGCAGCCTTTTTGTTTGTCGTTGTAAAATATGACTTTTTTGTCCGTGCATGAGACTTCATTCTCATGGTTCATTGTCTCCTGACCTGTATTATAGAGACATCCCTCCACTTGCTTTCACCCTTCACTCTGTAGTGATGTAGGGGCGTTTTAGGGAATCATTTGAAGGAACCCTCGACAACTCGTTAGTTTCTTTTTTTCTTCATCAGGCACTTTCTTTTAAAGAGACATCTGATACATTTGTGTCATATCAGCCTTACGTATTTGACACTTGCGTCAGTGTTTGCTTTTTTTTATTGAAACCGGTTGGCGCCACTCCTTGCTAGCTCATTAGCTTACAGAAAGCAGTCTTGAGCTGGTTTGGATGAGAGTTTCTAAGTTATGACAACCTCTTTTGACAAGCCGGTGTAAAAACTTAAATCACTGTGGCCTGGTGAAGGGAAACTGCATGCTAAAATTAAATGTCAAGTATTCCTCTCAAAAAATCGCCCTTTCCCTACCATAGCAGGAGAAGCTTTAGGATGTCTACAGAGGGATGTGTCAGTAGTGTACATTTTGAATGTGCTGATGAAGCCCAAATAGCGAGGAAGGTGCTTAAGCAGATGCTTTTAGACTTTACCATAGTTAGAACTTAAAGGCTCAGAATATAAGCAGGTTGTTGTAGTAAACGTTTGCTTTACTTGTTAAATGTTAATGCAACTTCATTTTTATGCAGTTTGGCAGTGTTGAAGTTCACTAGGATTTCCCGACAGTGATAATCTTAAATGTTTTATCATATATCCAGGATATGTTTGCAACAGTTCTTTTTGATACTTGCAACTCGATGCACAAAAGTTGCATTTTGTATATGAACTGTAGTACTTTAATATCACCTGGCAAGGGAATAGACCTTACCATCAGCACAGATACATTTTTTTTAAAAAAAGTAAAGCATTTAATAGACATAAAACTGTAACTGCATTCTTTAAAAAGTCGTCTTCTTTATTTGTTGATTACATTCCTTTGTTTGGATAATTTCTGAATTTATTCTCCAAACAAGTTAGATCTCTCCCACAGCTCTGTAACAACCCTAGATGAGACTTTCACAGCATTAACTTTTTTTTTTCTTAAAGGATTATGACACAGTGCTGTCAGTAGAGGGATAAACATCACGCACAAGCCTAGTAAATTGTGTCTTGATTTGAATGCTCACCCTCGTATACCTGCATTATTTCATGCACTTCGAGTACTCGTCTAAGGCTTTAATTTTGGTGCGAAGACTTGGGCCTTGTTCAGACTGCCAGCCCAAATCCGTTTTTTGGCATATCCAGATTGTATCTAGATTGATTTTAGAAAGTCTGGACAGCAAAAAAAACACAAGAAATGCGTTTTTTGCAAATCGATCCAAGGCACATTTGGAGGTTGGAGGTGGTTTGAAACGTGATTCCAATCGAATTTCTGCAGATGTGTCTCAGTCCAGGCGCTCTGGCCACTCAAATTGTTGTCAATGTCTTTTGCGTCACAATGGTGACGTCAAATCCAGACTGACCGAAGTGCATCAGAGTGGCTGTGGCGTGTCTTGACAGCGCGATTGTGGATCGTGGAAATGGATCTCCATTTCTCATGCTTCCACGTTGGCGGACGTAGTTACTGACACCTACATTGTTACCACAGCAACCCATGCAGATAGGTTGGTGATGTCTGGACACCAATGTCCAATTTGATCACTTGCAAATAACAGCATGGGCAGTCTCTCTTAAAGATCTGATTTGAGAAACAAATCTGATTTGCCTGCAGTCTGAACAAAGCTTTAGAGACTCTAAGGGACTGGACACAGATGTGGTGGGGAACTATCTGGGCTCTTATCTTCCACTGTATGTCTATTAGATATTATGTTAACACATTTAATATCTACTCTGATTCTCCTGCAGACTGATTCTTCTCCTTCTTTGTCACTCGCCCAACTGGCCAAGGTACTATTTCTGCACATGCGGCTGTACTTCCAGAAAATATTTTCTGAATTCAATAGATGTCTTTTTTTCTTGTCAGCTTGACATCCTCCTTTTCACTTTTTTTCCTCTCTCCATTATGTTTTAGACTGCTAACCTGGTTGATGCAAATGCATCAGAGGAGGACAAGATTAAAGCCATGATGTCTCAGTCCAATCATGAATATGACCCAATACAGTTAGTATACACACTTTGTTGTTTTACTTGATTACAGTCAGATTTTTGTTCTGCGTTTTAAGCTCATGAATCAGTGTAATAAACATAATGCACTAGCTGAATACAGTTTTAAATGATTAATTGAACTTGTCTCTATAGTTACTCCAAGAAGGCAGTTGGACCTCCACCTGCTCACTACACCTGCTTTCGTTGTGGAAAGGCTGGTCACTACATTCGGCAATGCCCCATGCTGATGGTAATTATCATGCATGTTTTGGTTTTCATTGTCTGTGGTGTTGATTTTTACAGCATTGCAGTGTAACTTCTAAGAAAATAATACTGTTTGCTTTTTGGATGCTTATTTTGTTTTGAACCTTTTAGGTCCAGGATAAGAGTGTGGAGGGTCCCAAGCCAGTAAGGATTAGTAAGGGCATTCCTCAGAGCTTCATGGTGAAAGCAGAGCCAGGCACCAAGGGAGCCATGTTAACCAGCACTGGAGAATACGCCATACCTGCTATTGATGCGTACGTGTCAACCAAGAACACCCACAAATACACACTGTTTAGTATACTTGTAGAGCACATTAAGTAGTGTCAGATTTGCTTTTGTCATAACCCATTTTGTATCTGTCCACGAACGCATAGGTTTACTGCTGTTGCTTTCTTTTGCTAGTAACATAGTCCTAAACATAAAAAAAAATATCTCTTAATACAGGGAGGCATATGCGCAAGGAAAGAAGGAGCGCCCTCCGTTTGTTCCACATGACCAGTCCTCATCTGAGGACGATTCAGACCCAATCCCAGATGAACTCTTGTGTCCGATCTGCAATGACCTGATGACAGATGCCGTAGTTATACCCTGCTGTGGAAACAGTTACTGCGATGACTGTGAGTTCTTGCTCGTAATGGGCATTCGTAATAAAAATCTGAATTTGCACAGGTCTAGGGAAAAAAGTAGGAAGTCAAAAGTACAAAATTAGCTCAAATATATTTTACTGTCTGTGTTTTGGTCCTGCCAGATATGTGCCTTTTTAGGTGTTTAATTCTGCACAAACGTTCAACAGTCGTTCAGGGAAAACTCCACTGTGGAAATGGCGGAAAAACCCATTTATCCAACAGTGGCCTCTCTAGAGCACTGCAGCCCCAGGGCGTGCTGCATTTTGAGTAGTTGTAGTTGTTGAATTTGAAAATTCTCTTGCTATTATGTTCCACAGTGTATTGGATAATAATTTCACACTCAATCTCTGGGATTGCTTTAAAATATATGTAGATGAGGCAGGTTGAGGAGAAGTTTTCATCAAAAGTGTACATTATCATAAGTGAGAGTGTGAAGACTGTTTGTCAGATGAATGTGAGCTTTTGTCTAATTGAAGACTGTTTGTTTTCAGGTATCAGAACGACCTTGTTGGACTCAGAGGAGCACATCTGCTTCACATGCAAACAGTCAGATGTTTCACCTGATAATCTCATTGCCAACAAGTTTCTTCGACAGGTAACCCCTTCAAATGCATTCATTTTGGTGTGTTGTCAAAGAAAAACTAGAAAAAATCATATCTTTTTTGAATTGCCATCTGTTTTTCTTGATGCAGGCTGTGAACAACTTTAAGAATGAGACAGGATACATCAAACATGTGCGCAAGCAGCTCCAAAATGCAGCCCCGCCTCCACCGCGCCCTCAGTTGGTCCGGCCTCTGCACTCAAGACAGCAGGATCCACTGCTAGCCAATGTCACTCACCCTCCTTCTACAAGCGTACCCTCTACTGCCCCTCCAGCACAGGTTCCGCCTTCTGCACCTACTTCTGCTGCTACATCTGCTCCTACTCCTCCTCATGCTGCTGCTGTTGAAGGACAAGATGATTCACCAGCCCCTGCGCCTGTTGTTGACCACCATTCCCCTATGCACTCCACCAGCCAGGGTGAACCACCCCCACCAGGGTAAGTTTAGTCTAAGAAACAGTCTATACCTCATACACAAGAAGTGACATTTGAAGAGCCTTTTTTACTGGTCATAATGTGTCTGTTTATGTTTTAGCGAGACAGATCCGGAACCTACTGTGACACCAGACTCATCAGGAGCCTCAGAAAGTGGATCACAGGTGAGTCCGCCTTGATCACATGAATAAAGTTGTACCACTGACTTTTAGAAGTGGTTGCTATAACAAGTTACCCTATGAAAAGTTAATGCAAGAACTTCAACATTGTTAAGGTTGTTAGGGCAGACTGTGGCTAAGAGAGCTGAAAGTTGCCACCGATATCTACACATACTTGTGCATCCCTGAACACGAGAAACTATAACTACGTTTTTGTTACTTTTTCCCACAGAGCTACCATTTAACTGTTGTTGGCCACCCGCCACCTCCAAGGCCGCCTTATCCATCAGGTAAGAGGTTTAATTCAGGTAATTTAATGAGATAAAGTGAGCGTGAAGGATAGACATTCAGCAACTAACAAACTGTCTCTCTGCTCTATTAGGTCACCAGTCACGGCCCCACCACTCTCACAGAGGGGGAGGCAGACCGTGGGAGAGGTAATACCTGCCTATGGGACTATCTGATCTATTAAAAGTTTGTATTCCAATATGTGAGTCTCACAATGGTTTGTGTTCCTCTCTTTGTACCAGGTCTTACAGAAGTAGAGAGCACCCCTCCACTCACCTCCAGACAGCTCCACCTCTTGCACCTGTTCCTCCAGTGTTCCCAGCTCCGTCCATGTACCCGCCCCCCCCACCACAGTCCTACCCCCCCCCATACCCCTCTGGCCCTGGCCTTATCCCTCCTCCTGCCATCAGTTACCAGCCCCAGCCTGTTTATGCCCCTGGTCCACCAGTGCTCAACCCCCCTTGGGTTGCCCCTGGTGCCCTGCCCCCTCTTGTCCCTCTTCCACCCTCCCTCTCTCAGCCCCCCCTCTCGAAAGAAGATTTCTACAGACAGCGCCACCACCGACAGGACAAGTAAGTCTTTTCTTTTTAGGTCTTCAAACAGCTACAACGGCTACCGATTTGCTTTTGTGGAACTTACACAGAAAGAATATTACTTGTCATCACTCAGGGTTGGGATTATAAATGCAGTGAGATAAAAACTATTGAAGTTTCACACTCAATTTGAAAATTTCAGTGTTTTTGTCTTTGTGTCCACAGAGTTACATCCAAACTGGATGAATTTACTAAAGACTTCCACAAAGAGCTTATGAAGTACAGAAATGCACCAAAGAGACGAAGACCGTCTTATTCCAGGTAACTTCATTAAGTGGGCTTATCAAAATTGGTTTTAGTTATTACATTAATGACATAAGCATAATCCTTAAATCCATTTGTTAATTTTTTGCGTAATCTGCTTTCTTTCTCCTCTTGTTTCCATCTGGTCTTCTCGACCATTTTCTAGGTCCCGTTCATACAGTCGCTCTCCATTCAGCCGTTCTTACTCTCGCTCTAGATCAAGATCTAGATCAAGATCCAGGTCTTACTCTTATTCTCCCAGTCGCTCACGCTCCCGTTCACGCTCCCAAGGCCGGTCTTATCCCCGCTCCCCTTATTCTAGACGCAATGGGCGCAGTTATGGACGCTCACGGACGAGGTCCCGCTCTCGTTCAAGGTCTTACGGATATCGGCGCTCTGGCTCACCACGATCTCCTCCCCCCTACCGGGGAGGAGGCTGGGAGGGAGCAGAAGGAGCAGGACCCTACAGGTCTAGGTCACGTTCTCGCACCCCTGGTGGCTACCGGAGCCGCAGCCCTGGTGGACGAAAGCCACCTCCTCGGGAGCTACCCCCTTATGAACTGAAGGGTCCAAGTCCCGGAGGCCATGAGCGCTGGGAAAGAGAAAGGTATCGACAGTGGGAGAAGGAGTACGCAGACTGGTACAACAAGTACTACAAAGACTATGACGGCCAACATCCCTCAGTGCATCACAGAGGTCGTGGCAGCAGAGACAGGGAGAGGGATGGAAGGGACAGAATGTCCCCATTATCTAGAGATTACTCCCCCCAGGGGAGAGGAAGAAGAGGGAGAGAAGAGAGAGGTGCTCCACCTCACCATCTTCCATCCTCTTCCTCATCAGGGACCAAGTCCAGCACTAAAGTCCTGAAGACAAAGAAAGTAAAAAAGAAGAAGACAGGCGAGGAACCAGAGCCACCACACCAGTCAGTGGACAGAGGTGATGCTACTCCTGTCAGAGATGAACCGATGGATGATATACCTTCACTCATCAAAACGCCTCCCATCTCCTCAAAGCCTTCTGTTGGTGCCTCAACCACTAAAGCTCCAGCCTCTAAAAGCACTGCTGCACCTGTTAAACCCTCAACCAAGTCAACATCGAAGACTGAGTCTGATAAGACTAAGAAAGAGAAGGGTCAAAAGGTAAAAGCTAAAGTTAAGACAGAGAGTGTTAAGGTAAAGAGTGACAAGGTGAAGAAAAAGACTGGAGAAGGACTGGTGACCAAAAAGAGAGACTCCTCCTCCTCCTCCTCCTCTTTCACTAAACCATTAAAGACCATTAAAACCAAACCAGAAGATGCCCCCAACTCAACTACCCCTAAAAAGGAAAAGGGTAAAAGCTCTGCAGTGAGGCCTGCCCTGCTTAAGACCCCTCCACTGTCCTCCCAGAACTTGCCTCCACATCATCCATCTCTTCATGACGGCCCTCGACTCGGCCACGACATCCGGGGTAGAAGAGATCTTCCACAGAGTGGTGGTCTTCTTCCCCTCCCCCATCAACATGGACTCCCACTCCTCCACCGACCTCCCTCCCCAGTGGACAGTCGGAGAAGGATGGGAGAGGAGGGCCGCTCTTTACTCGGCCCTCCTCCTGGAAAGCTGAGGAGAATAGATGGGCTAGGTGGTGGAGGTGATGTCATCTCCCACTCACACATGTCTCATCAGCCCCCGCTCCACAGACTCCCACCCTCCTCAGACAGGCCTGGTCTTCTTCCCCTTCCAGGAAGCCGTGAGATGGGCCGTGGAGACTCAGATCGAGGATCCATCAGACCTTTAATGGACCTTCAGGTGGGTCTATTGCTTGTGCAGTCCTCAGAAACACACGGAGATTTTGATGTGTTCATCAGCTCAATGAATTTTTTTTTTTAATCATTTGCAATTCTGTATTTGTTTTAATCAGATTCACTTAAATGCCCAAATTCGATGTTTCCAACTTCTCAAATGAAAATATTTGTTGTTTTTTTTTTGTCTTCTTGGGTTGTAAATGCAGAATGTTTGTGATGGGCATTTTTCACCTTTTCTGACGATTTATAGACCAATTGATTAATCGAGAAAATATTCAAATTAATTCATAATGAAAATAATCCTTAGCTGCAGCCCTAATTTTCATTAGTGTCATTTTATTTTTTCCAATTAATTGAATAATAGTGTATATATAAATTGAATAAAAAGGGAAAATGGTAAAAAGAAGAAGAAATGCCAACCACAATGTTCCTCAGTGCAAGGTGACATTCAAATGGCTTTTTTTCTCTTGTCCATAACCCAAACATTTTCAAATTGCAATGTATAAAAGCAGCAAACCTCACATTTGACAAGCTGGAACCAGAAACTGTTTAGTGTTTTTATTTATTAAATAACTTTCAATATGAATCGATTATCCAAATTGCTGTCCATTAATCATAACCATTAATCAACTTATTTCAGAATTTATAATCGCCATAAAAGTGCTGAGTCTCTGTGTCTGTCCCCTTTGTAACGTTTTGTATTTGCTTTTGCCCATATTCAGGTGAAGCCACTGACTCAGAGGAGGATCAAGTTGAACAGAGATCTGGGGAGAAAAGGTAGCACTGACGCAGCACCCTCAGACCGAGCACCGCCCGACCCTGAGAAGACGACCTCCACCTCAGACCGATCAGCTGCTGCTAACACCTCTGAAGGAGACCGACCCAGCAGTGCAGCAGAAGGTGCTGGAAGAAAGGAGCGGTCAGCATCTGCTGAGAGGGGAGTCTCCAGAGAGAGACCAGGAAGTGCTGGAGAGAGACTGCAGGGCTCAGACAGAGAGCAGAACAGGAGCTCGGGACTGGACAGAGAGCGAGACAGAGCTTCCGGATCAGACCGGGAAAGAGACAGAGACAGAGACAGAGGCATGGCGTCTGACAGAGAGAGGGACAGGGTCTCTGGGTCAGGCTCACAGAAGGTAGCAGTTACAGTGGATAGAGACGCCGAAGGAGAGAGGTCGCAGAGGACAGAACGAAAGAACTCCAGTAGTGGAAGTGCAGGAGGGAGGTCTGTCTCTCTAGATAAAATGACCATCGGAGAGAAATCATCTGTCACCAAGAGAGTGGCAGACCATCAGGAGAAACCAAGCATACCCTCTAAGGAGAGAGGGGAGGGGTCAGAAAGATCTGCTAAATCTGACAGGTCTGTTACATTTGTTTTCCTGCTGCTTGTCAAACCACCATCCATATCCATGATTGAAAGAAAGCCTGATATAGTGGTTATATATAGTGGTTCTGTAAACACAATTGTTAATACGTGTAATTATGTTCTCTCATTTCCCAGGAGTGTGTCCAAGGACAGAACAGAGAGGAGTGTCCCCTCAGAGAAACCAGCTGCTTCTCACAGAGAAGGTAATTTGAATCTCTGTGTGCGTGTGTGAAGAGATGATAACTTTGATTTTGTCTTGTGCCATCTAATTAAGCATTGATTAAATGCTGTTTTCTTTCCTTTGCCCTCCTTCTCTTCCAGCAGTGAAAGATGTTGAGCAGTCTGTTGTGAAGAGCAAACCCAGGATCAGCCGAAAGGCCCTGATGAGCCACACCACTAGGTGAGTCTGTTGTGCCTCTGTTACTTACCATTTGATTTCTGATTTTTAAATATATATATATATATATATATATATATATATATATATATATATATATATATATATATATTATATTTTATTTTACATTGCAGAATTCCTTTATGTTTTGAGTTATGTTTTGTTCATTGTCATTGGGGCATTCTTGTGATCTATGTTAAATCTCTTGCTGTAAACCAAATTTCCTTCATGATAAGTGGTGTTGCTTGGAAATACAGTAGCTTTGAAGTTTATTTTCTGTCAGCAGTTGATTTAGCTATCAGGGCAACAGGAAATAAACCTGGGCATACTCAGAAAGGTTATATTTTGAAAGGGGAAATTGTGTATAGGTGGTTATTAGGGATGGGTATCAAAACTCATTACTGTTTTGGTACAAACCAAAATGTGTCTATAGCAGTGAGTATTGAAAACTGTTCAGTACCAAAAACTGACATCAAATGTTATATAGAAATTAGGCAAAGTTCTTGTACGGCTGTTGTGTTTAGGCAAAATTTAAAGGAATAGTTCAACATTTAGTATTGTTGAGATTTCCAGTCTTTATGCTAAGTAGTATCTATCTTTGCATGTGGTATTGGTACCAAAACAGAGGCATCGTATTGTTGAAATTCTTCCAACTATACCCAGTCTTTTTGGTTATCTTAAGAAGATTGATTGTACAGAACCAGTCATGTTCCTCAATCACCTTTAAAGGGGAACTCCACCAATTTTACAAGTCTGCTTACAGGCTTGGGAAGTATTACTGTGCATGTGAAAAAAGTTGTATAAAGCCTTTTGTGGCTCCAGAGGGAGCTGCGTGAAGTAAGATAAATCGCCTTAAGTGATGTCACTTGAGTCAGCGTTGGTTGGGGCTGAAGACTACAGGTTTGAAAGTGAAAAAAATCTGGGGGGTGTGGAGTTAAAAAGAAGTGATCACCAGACCTCTGTACCCGCTACTCATATCCGCTTGAGGCTACATTAGCCGGTACTGGCATAACACACCCAAATCTCAGACCGAACCAGGGTTGGGCAATATGGCGGTAGAAATGTTTCCACCGTGGGAGCTATCCCTTAGTGTCTCTGCTATATATTCGGGACTGGTTCTGTAGTAAATCAGGGCTGGATTCTCGTGTGATCTCGTGAATCCAGCTGCCTCAGACGGTAACGTGATTTGGGCGGCAGGACTGCTTACCACGTTCTCACAGGACGTGAGAGCGACAGTTGGTGGTGGTAATGCACCTCTAAGCTGGTTTGCCAACTGACGCAGATGAAGAGAGTGACAAGAAAACATGGAGGAGGAGAGTGAAATTGTAAATACAGAGCATGAAGTACGGTATGGTTATTTTAAACCATTTCTTAATTGAATTTTTAGAACAATTACTGTATTGTAATATATACTGTTACCGTGATATTACATGGCATATACTGTGATGGAAGATTTTGGCCATATTGCCCAGCCCTAGACCGAACTGTCAGCGACCAAGTTGCATTGGGGGTAGGCACCAGGTTTTCACAAGGAAGAAGAATGCTTGGAATAAGAGACACTATTTCTGGTTTTGCTGCATCAATTTTGACCATTGTTGTTTTAAACTGTCCATCGTGAGTCCGACAGTGTTTAAGAAGTGCAATGCTAAATCAGTGCAGTACTCTTTTAAACGTTGTTTTTCCTCAACACTAGGTCAACTCAAGAAACAAAGCGGGACTCAGACAAAGACCAGAAGAGTGCATCTTCCAAACTTGCAGAGCAGCCCCCATCTAGCCCTGTGAACAGCCGTGGCCGCAGCCCGAGTGTCAGCCCACCACCCAGCCCATCCAGGGAGGAGCCGCTCATTCAGCCTCCTCCGCGCTCCAAATGGGAGAGAGAAGATGATGAAGAAGGCCAGGAAAACGGACTTAGTGCACCCAAGGAGCCCTCACCAGTGCCGCAGAGGAGCCGAGGCAGAGAGGTGCAGTCTGAAGCACCTAAACCTGTCAGGAGTGAAGGCCGGGATGCCACAAGGGAGGAGAGGAGAGGAGTAGTGAGAGAAGAGAAGAAGGGGAGAGCACAGAGGGAAGAGGGTAAAGGTGGCAGGACGTTACAGACGAATTCTGACAAACCAAAAACTAAAATTGCAAGGGAGGAGGGGAGAGGAGTAAGAGAAGAAGGGAGAGCTGCAGCAAGAGAGGAGGGCAGAGGAGGAGGAAGAGAGGAGGGGCGAGGAGTGACAGGGAAGGACGAGAGAGCAGCAGAAGGCAGAGGTGGAGGAGGAAGAGAGGAGAGTCGTGGCCCTGAGCCCAGGAGACAGCGTTTGTGTTCCGACCTGGGTCGTGAGACAGACGAGGCGGCCTTTGTGCCTGACTACAGCGAAGGCGAAGGCTCGGAGCCGGAGAGAGGGAGGAGCAGGAGCAGGAGCGGCAGCCCCAGTCCGTCCCTTAGCCAGCCCTCCCACAGCCCCACCCGGAGCAACCACAGCGGCTCGGGAACCACCACGGCGGACAAGAAGAAGAAGAAACACAAGAAACATAAAAAACACAAAAAGCACAAGAAGCACGGCAGCCAGGACAAAGAAGGAGAACACAAGGAGCACAAGCACAAACACAAGAAAAAGAAACACAAAAAGAACAAAGACAAAGATGTGGAGGAAGAGGAGGAGAAGATGGAGAAAGCGGAGGAAGCTGCTCCATGCTAACAGGGGCTAAGCTAAGACTGCTGGCCAAAATCTGTAACCTTCTTTGTTAATGAGGAGATAATGATGCATCTTGAAATATCAGCTAACACTGGCATGCTGCTCCATGTGCTACTCGAAGGGAATGGATGAAATAGGTCTTCGGTGACTTTGGGTCAGGAAAAACTCGGGTGTAATGTTGTGCTGCACTATTGTGATCAGCTTGGAGTCGGCCTGAAAGGACTTGATGATAATAACTGATCACGGAGTAGTCAGTCTAAATGATTGGAATAACAAACACTGTACTCAGGGATGTGATTGCTTCTTTGTAGAGGAGGAATTGCTGTTCCTCTGATTCATCTGTAAATAGAGATGAACTCTTGCTTCACATAATAATTTTTCCTCAGTTTGTTTTGCTCACATCCCTGTGTGCTGTTCAAGGCTTAAATGCTGAATAACCTTCATTGCAATGAGGGCCGTTGTAAGCTCTTTTTGAAGGACTGTACTCTCGGTTTTGCATGTTTTAGCACATCTACAAATCATGTATACTTTCCATTACTGCTAACCATTTTCAATGTTTATCATGTCATTTTTAGGCTGCCATTGGTTTCAGTTCATGCCAATACAGTTTTTTTTGGGGTCTAAGTTAATGTAAATTTAAAATAAAGACAACAAAATGTTATCTGATAGCAAGGTTTCCTAAGAAACTTAACATGAATGAAATCCAGTAGCTACCTGAAAGATTATGAAATTCTTTGGAAATGCAGTACAGTATTTGTGATTAATATGCTAAAACTTGCAAAATCACCAGTATGGTCCTTTTTTAAGTTAAAACAAACCTTTATGCATCCGTGCTACACTGGATTGTATAAATCTAGGATGTGTTTATTAATGGTAAATCGGTCTGCATGTTTTTGTTCCAGAGGTGCAGTAGCTGTCTCACGTTGTTTGAGTGAGTGAATACGTGTGTGTGTTGGTGTGAAAGTGAAATGTGACAGAATTGGGATAAATAGGAGGACTAGTGTTCTTACAAATGAGTTGTTCCTTCTTCATTTTTTTTAATTAAAATGTTTTGACCTCATGAGACTGCCTGACTTGTATTTTCAATTCAGTTTTATTTATATTGCGCCAAATAATAGTTATCTCAGGGCGCTTTTCATATAGAGCAGGCCTAGACTGTACTCAACATTTGAAGTATTAGTTGTGTGATGACCGCACAAATAAAGCCTATATGCACTGTTGTACTAAATATTGAAACATTTGGACTTTTAAGTACAACATTTAAGTATTCCCCTTTTCATCGGGACACAGAGACCAGAATGTACCAGTGATAAAATGAAGGCTATGTATATGGAGTTACAGTAAGAAGATGATCACAACCCTCACTGTTAAAATCATAATGCAAACAGTGTAACCTGTTTTGTTTTATGTGCAGCATACTCCAGTCACTGAGCTGTGGGTAATAAATGTGCTACAGTCTCTTTAAATAATATTTAATAAGCAACACCCAACTTAACTCATGCTTAACACCAGTTTCTACTGCTAAACATCTTACCGTTACACGCAACTATCCCTTGTAAGCCAACAGTGGGTGTAAGCAGCTTAAATGTTACACTTAACAATAATGGTTGTAGTGCTACAAGTGATAATAAAACAGTCCAACATAACACATATAACACAATATAAATGAGTCATGTAGTTAAAGTAAACCCTGCTCTCAATTTTTAAAGTAAGGGTGCAATAGTATTAGTAGTGAAGAAAACATGCTCATATACAGGTGATAAAATCTCAATTTCTGATGCACTCTCTTGACACAAACTAATTTTACCTGACGGTGAGACTAGTTTCTTATCTGAAGACAGTTGGCTACTCTTCGTGCTTAGTTATATTTCTGTATTCTTAAAATTAGAATACTCCTGTTACTAGCTGAGACCTGAATTTAATTAGTTGGGCTGTCAATTGTGTGTAATTGTACATTAGTTTCCTGCACATTGTGTTCCTCTGTGCTCCCACCATCTAACAATGTGTAAACACAGGTGCATTGCTCTAATTAAATTGTACTATTTATATATTTGGGTTAATTAAGAGGTCAAACATTTTGTAGGATGGTTACTAAAGAAGAGTTTTCAACCAAAGTAACATAATATTGATAATATTGAAGTAATATCAACTTTAAATTACCATTATAATAACATTTATTTCAGGTATGCTTACCAAAAACTACACTGGAGCTAATGCAAAAATAAAAATACACCAAAGTATAAAATAGATTTGAATGCGTTAATATTTGTTGTATTAACTGACTTTGATGTGAATAGTGGTTTTGCATTCAGTTACAGCAACGTGGACATATTGACTAGACCTTTTGGAAATACCTAATTATGTGCTACTGTTAATATTTGTTACTAGAAGCCCGAAATACAAGTGGGACATATGCTGTATATGAACAAACACATACCACACATATAGGTGATAAAAGAACAAAGATGTTCTGCAGCACATGGAGTATCAGATATATTTGGAATTTTTACTCAGAGAGAATAGAGTAAGTCCTCGAAAGCAGTTCCTCAGACACAATTATGAGTTTCAGGCAGCTCTTTCCTTTACAAACATGAATAATTAAAAGTAAAATGTCCCAGACGGAAACGAGTGCAGTGAGACAGACTGAACACTGTGTGGAGCTGTAAGTCCTACAACTTTTAACATGGGAGGGAAACGGATTAACAATAAAACATCTTCTCTTATATGCCTCAGCTCCAAAATACAACCCCACATGTCACTACCTACCTCTCTCTCTCCCAGAGCACACGGCAATAAGCTTAATTGTGTTTGTGTGTCTGTGTGTGCATGCTGTAAGTGTGTGTACCTAGTCGGAGAGATGGCGTGACTGGTGGATCACAGATAAAACAGGCTGAAGGCAGGAGATGGGTTCACAGGCGGGTTGAGGGAACACTGAGAAATGAGAGAGCAGCAGATGTATTTTTCCTCAAACAGCAGTACATAAAAGCACATTCTCAGCTTAGTCCATGCATTGTATGTGTGTGCGTGTGTGTGTGTACGTATATTTTAGGTCATCCTTAATGGACTCAGGGATCAGTGAGACCATTAGAGAAGATTAATATATTGTTTTAACCCATGACCAGATTATTATTGCAACTCATTATTCCTCTTGTCTCCCACCCTGCAAGGTTCACTCTGCATGTGTGTTTCTGCGTGTCCACACGTGTGTGCGCATGTGTGCACCTGTTATCTGCCTGTGTATTTGTGTGTCTGCTTGTGTTTTGTCTTACAAGCATTACATCATTTCCTGTCGTCAAGGCCAAAGGTTGCTAAGCAACTTCACTTCTACCGATTGTCAGAAAAGATGCTTCTCCACTGACTGGTTCACAACCTAACTCTCCCTTATCCTCTGTCATAAATGTAACGTCTAAGGACGATGCTGGCTATGTGTGCATGATCGCACATGCATTTGTATGGACCACTGTGCATTTATGCTTGCAAACACGGTGCAGAAAGAAGTTGAGAGAGAGAGAGAGCGGGGAAATGTATTGTCTGACAGATTTCTATGATTCCTAGAACTAATAAAAAGGATGAGTTAGTAATGTTGCTGTATGGCAGAATCTCTCCAGTTGTTTGTCCACGATATAGCAACATATCTGAGTATGAGCAGCATTTTATGCAGGTGAAAATAGTTACTGACGTCTTTGAGAGTCTTAATGTGATTACAAATGCAGTAATGCTTTAGATTACACACTGCAAATTACAGTGTAAATATTTTGTACATATACTGTATGTACGTATCAATAAAATACTTACTGGGTATCTATACAGGGACACATTTAGCTATAAGGTAAGAAGACAAGAGGCTAGGGAATAATGGGGTAACTTTGGGTTGACTTAGAAAGTATTTTTAAATTACAGACTACAGATTCAATAATTACAGGGTATGGTAATATTGTTACAGGGTAATATGGCAGACAACCCATTTAAATTAATAAGGGTAGACAAAATATTAGAAACACCTCTCAATATAAAGGAATACAGCTCAACATCACCACAAACTTAAGCCTCCCAAAACGATCATGAGGTTGAATCAGGACCTCTCTTAAGTTTAAAAAAAAACTGGACATTATAACCTTCATGAAGGACTGTTGTATTAGACTGCATTAGTAAAACTAGACGTACCTAATAAACTGGAAACTGAGTGTGCTTAACAAGACTGAGAGTCCACAGCCATGCTAGCGGCTCTGTGAGTCTGTCTTTAGGCGCAGCGACTTTGAGCTAAATGTTAATGTCAGCATGCTAACCTGAGCACGATGACAATACTAATATGCTGATTTCTGGCAAGTATAATGTCTCTAGTTTAGTGTGTTACAGTAGCATGCTAACATTGTCTGATTAGCAATAAAGCTGAGGATGATGGTAATGTCATAGTTCTGCAGGTTACATGAAAAGTTCAGGGATCACCAAATTTATTATAATTCATCCTAAGAGGAACATCAATGTCTGTACCATATTTCATGGTAATCCATCCAGTAGCTGTTGAGACATTTTTACTTGAAACCACAAATATCAACTTCATGGTGGCACTAGAAGAAAAGTCAGAGGATCACCAAAGTAATTTAGGTTATTTTGTCCGGGAACCATGAAGGTCCATCCAACAGTTGTTCGGATATTTAGTGGCGGACCGACCAACATTGCTATCCCCAAACAACACATGGCACCCAAGAATGATGTAGTTTTAAACATCTCATATTTAAAAACTTATGTGTTTTTTTTACTAGTATTTTTTATACCATAACTACTTCCATAACTACTTCCTCAGAATATTTCCTGTTGATCCCTTGTATGTACCCTGTAATTATTTATCATGTGCCAGGAACTTAAAATGTACTTAAGTGTAATTTATTTCTAGCTCCCTCCTAAATGCAAATGTGTTACCCCCCTATTTCCTGTGCTTCATCCCTTACCTACCAATAGGTAGCCATAAGTATTTTATTGATACCCCGTATGAACAAAAACTTTCACTGTAATTTGCGGGCTGTAACGTTAGAGATATACCACAAATGCTTTCAACTGTGTAAATAAACATTAAGGTAAAGTCTGGTAAAGGCAGAAAAGACAACAAAACAGAGACAGATAATTACTGTTGTCTCTTTTTCCCCTGGCTCTGAAAACTGAAACTTTAAGAAGTTGACAATGACACCGCTGACCATGCCATGTGTGTGTGTGTGTGTGTGTGGGCGTGCTCTCCTTAACCCCTTCATACTGTAACCAGGTCAAGAAAAGTAGCAGGCAGGCTCAGTGACGCACTGCTCATGTGTTTCCGCACACATGTGATTGTACAGTATGTGTGCGTTCGCGCTTTGTATAAGGATGTGCCCTCAGGTGGTTTGTTATGGCAATTTCAATGATTGATCAGGATTATTGATCTGTGATCGAATTCCCACAGTGTGCGTGTGTGTGCGTATGTGTGACAATGGCATGGAATAAAACCCTTCCCCATATATAATGTTATGTGATGGTCACCATGGAAACACACCCAAGGGGCGCCTACCACACACTGATAATAATGTTTGGCCTAGATACCCATCCTCAACCAATAACAGAGGGAATGTATTTCTGCCTGTGTGTGTGTGTGTATATGTATTTCAGTGACTTATGTAAACCTTCATTTGAACACACCACAGTGACAGAGCGGGAGTAAAAAATGCATGACATGATCCTGTGGAGCAGAAAGAGTCTTGCATGAGTTACACGAGACAGTAAGTGTGAGAAGGATGAGACGAGCTGGAAGGAGAGCGAAAACGAATGGAAGTGGGAGTGGAAACACACAGCCAGGGAGACCCAATAACAGCCGATTACTACCAACGCACACACACACACACACACACACACACACACACACACACACACAGAGGCATCCAACAATCAGTTTTCTTCTCGGGCAGAGTAAGATGTTAGCCTTAGAGGTCTGTGTGAGTGTTTGTGTGGTTGAACATGTCCTAGATATCTTAAACTCTGTTGTTGAGATACACTAAATGTTTGATGTATGCTGCTGCTGTGAGAGTTATGATAGCTGCGAGGACTCTGTCTGCTGTGGGCGTTGATTGGGTATTGCACGGTGTTTCCCTCCTCTGAGTAAAAATCTAATCTTAGTTTTTAGCCACACTAGTGGTGAATCACTTGAAACACTTTGGTCCAGAGGAAAATATCTCGACAGTTTGGTGCAGACATTTGTAGCCCCAGAGGATGAATCACTTTGACTTGGTTGATCCTCTGACTTCATATCTAGCACCATCAACGGACAATTTCCACTTGTCCACTTTAGTTCATGACAAGATACAAATGCGTGACAAAGTAAAACAAAAAACAACACAAAGTGCAATTGGTTTAGAAGAATGGTGTTCATTCCACCAGTAGAGTTTCAGAGACTTGTACATCTAAACCAAAGTCTTTCATTTAGTGACCCCCTGTGCCCCGTATGGAAGCATCTGCATTTGTTATGTTTCTCCACTCATTTATTCAGGTTTTTAATTGGTCACCTGTCTGTGCTGTAAACGCACGACCACATTGCCATCAGCCTTAGTTGTATATTGAGATAAATGCTAACATAGCATGCTAACATGCTAAAGTTAGCAGGCTAACAAGCTAAAGCTTAGCATGGTACACTAACATGCTAAATATTAGCAAGTTAACATGCTTACATGCTAAAACTTACAAGCTAAGGTGCTATTAGCAGGCTAACAAGCTAGTTCTGAATATTACTTACTACTATACAAGCTAACTGCCAGCATGTTAAAATGATAAATAACACAATGTGTAGCATGTGACACGACAGCTCAAAGCTTTGCCCAAGTACAGCTGAGGCTGATAAAGTGATGCAAATTGAGGGAACATGAAACTAATTTTCAGCTTGCATTGTTTGTGCAAATTTGTGTTATCAGTGTTATCAAACAGTACAGATGTTAGCGATAAGTTTTTGCTCAAGTTGAGTTCATATGCAGTCGCGCTTCCACTAAAATCACATCTGAAAACACATCTTGACAATGTAGAACTGAGCCTGACATGCTGAGTCTGAGATGGATAAACCGTTTTGATTTAGGTAACAACATGGCTTTACCTCCAGCACAGCAAACTTAAACGTTTTTTGCCCCGCTAGTAGGATCTAAGAATAGCAAAGCTGTCTGTCTATTTTTAATCCATCCAAATTTGTTTTCTAGCGTGTAATGAGCATTATAGCCTCTCACAGACACTACTCTGGGACTCTTGTTTTCTGTCTAATGGAGTGTAAACAAAAAAAAAACATCCCCGGAAAATCATTTGGAGGCCATATGTCGAAATTAAAAAATTAGCAGGGGAGCATTTAAGACTAGTTCTCCCTGTAAGCTGTTTGCTTAGACCTACTGTAAGATGTAGTTCTAATATTAGTTCCCAAAGTGGGATCCAGGGACTGCCAGGGGGCCTTTAGGGAATTGGATTGCGCCCCCAGAAAAATGAGCTGTAGTTGAGTTTCAGCACTATTTTAAGACGTTAAGGATGCCTACTATGCCTTTTTAATTCTCAGCTACTCTACAATATACACATCTTTTCTTTGATAAAGGTCCATAAGAAACATGTTGTTTAGAATATGGATATAAACTAAGTGAAGGTAAATTATGGACAATGCTGGAAAGTAACGAAAGTATATTTACTCAAGGCTATACATTAGTACAATTTTGAGTCTTTCCATTTTATGCCACTTTATACCTCTACTCCACTAAATTTCAGAGGGAAATTTTACTTTTTACTCCTTTATTTCAAACATATGATCAGCTTATAAAATATTATACGGTGTGAGAGATTAAACCACCCAGCAATAAATCTACCTTGACCAGCTATACGACATTAAAATACTGATAACTTGTGAATGCACCAGTAATAATAAACCCATAATATGTGTATAAAACTTTATGACAGGGGTGATTTTGCATAATGAGTACTTTTACTTTTGATACTAAAATACATTTTGCTGATAAAACCTTTGCACTATTACTTAAGTAAAATCTTGAATGCAGGACATTAACTTTGTAATGAAGTATTTTTACATTATGGTATTGCTACGATTGGCTCCAGCACCCCCGCGACCCTCTAAGAGGATAAGCGGTATAGAAAATGGATGGATGGATGGATGGTATTGCTACGTTCACTTAAGTAAAGGATCTGGATACTTCTTCCACCACTATTACAGAAATGTCATTTTATATAGTACAGTATCAGTCAATAGTAATTTCTTGTCCTCTGAAACCTGTCATAGCATAAGCTGATTTCAAGGTATTGTGGGAGCTCTGCCACACCTTTGGTGAATCGACATCCCTGCTGAGTGTGAAGCATCATGTCTTATATGACAGCAGCACCCTCCGCCCACACACACACACACACACACACACAGTCCAGGGTTGCTGGCTGGTGAGACAACCACCAGGCAGAGACAGAAAGAGGGATATTGGGATGAGGTGCACTGTGAGGAGGAGGAGAGGGGACAAGTCACATGCTCTGACTTGCTCCATCAGTGTCAAGTTAACAGTATTAAGAATAAAGTTCTCCAGTCAAAACTTTCAAAATAAAACTGTTATTGGAGAAGATACCCTGCCATTTTATTATTATTTTCTAATTATTATAAAAAAAAATTTAAATTCACTCACCATTAGTCTGTAGCCTGTGATGGGGCAGTTCCACGCTGGACGGAAGCTATGGGGACAATACAAGAGGTAATTTAGGTCAACAACAGCTATTAAACAATCAAATCAAAAAGTCAGAATGATATTAGAGAAATTAATTGACAAATAGTTGGTTATTGATGGTAAACACTGGATATGCATGGCATAATGTAGCCTAGCCCAGTAGCAGCTAACCATCCGGTTGCCATGGAAACAAAGTGCCCTGCTCCCAACGGCTGTTTGAGGCAGCCATTTTTCCAAGGAAGAAAGGGCGTCTTCTTTCACTCTGAATAACTTGCTAAGTTAATTTCTAATTTATACTAAGTGACGAGATGAAGAGAGAAAGGCCCAAAGAACAGACCTAAGATATAGGGTTCAAAGAGGAATCTGTTGGCTAGTAGCCTTGACAGCTAACTTGTGCTAAAACCTGCCAAAAACTCACCTGTTGTAACAACGTGAAATTCGCATCCAGCATATGTGACTAACGTTACCCCACAAGGCGCGCTAGAGTATGTGTCTACTAGTATTTTTCAAGACTGTGGTATGTTTTAGAGTGTAGCTTCCGGGACGAGGCTGTCTTATTCTGGAGGTACAACCCGAGTATGTCCGGTCTGCCTCTCTCCGGCTGGCTTGACGCGGCTCTCCCTCTCCCCGGTGCGCCTGAACTCCGGTACCTGACACCGCAGAGCGTGTCCAGCGGCTGAGGGGGACGCAGACGCACGGGAAGCCGCTTGGTCCTATTTAACTTTACTTTTCTTATTAAAACTTCTGCGTCACATTCTTCTCTCATATTTTTTTTTTTTTTAATTCTTTTTCATCCTCCCGAGTGACGGGCAGAGTTTGGATATCGGCAGGGGGGGAGGAGGCAGTGGACCAGCGGGCTGCTCTCAGATGGAGCACCAGGGCTCCGGGAGCTCAGGGCGCACGGCGGACCCGGAGTGAATGACGCTGGTGGATGGACGCTGCTCCCCGGTAAGGACGGCAGGCAAAGTTTTTGTTTTTTGTGCTATTATGTACTTTTTCTCTGCTCTCCTGTCCCGGGCACTGCGCTGGCTGAATGCCCGTGGCACAATAGAAAATGTCCAGATCCTATGATGTCGCTCCTTTTAATGGTGGTGTGTCTTCCACAAAAAACAAAAAATTAAAGTTACATTCTCATAGGCAGATATAAAGTGCATGTGGTACTATATAATAAGTTAGTGACATTATCGTACTTTATGATAGCCCTATATATTTTTTAGGCTACATCAGATAATATCACAGAAATGTTGAAACTAAGATGTTTGGTTTTATGTCATCCTACAGTTTATTATAGGATTAATTAGACTGTTTTTCGTTTGAGTGCTCCGAACCAGAGTGATGCTGGAAAATGCTGTAGCCTCATAGATGTCGTTGATATATGATACTGGTTGGCCCTCAGAAGGATGTATATCACTGTATGACACCAAGAGTAAAAAGAAAATGTTTGGTTTTCTGGAGATCTGTGGTTTGCTCTGGTTTTATTGAGCATGAAGCTGTTGTAAATTCTTGGTAAAGATGTTGGGCAATTTATGCATTTGTAATGAGTGTACTGTATGAATATAAAACTTAATGGGTTTCAGAGGTCTTATAGAGGTATGAATATATTTTTGTTCTGGTGACTGGTTGAAATTCAGGATGATTTAATTTCCACATGGCCTGGCTTTAACGAGGGAGTCTCATAATGAATTTTAAAAATGTTTTGAAAGGGCTCATCAGCAGGTTTTTAACTGTGCTGAAGAATGGCTTTCTTTTTCCTTTCAATGGTTAATTGATGTCCGCCCAACAGCTACTATTGAATCAACAAAAAGCCTTAAACTGTGCGGCCCTGGACTCCTCACACAGTCTAGGCTACGTGCCCATAATGAAAAGACACAGGAAAGAAAGATACTGGCAGATTCAATCTCATTATTTTCATCAAACGCACAGATACACTCCACTCCTCACTGTGAACTTGCATGCCAGCTTCCCTGTTGTCCTGTCACATAGGCAGAGTATATGTGCCTGCATGGACTCGTGGTTGGCCCAGACTTCTATTGTCCTGATTCTTCTTTATGTTAGTTTCACAAATAATCCAGCTCTTGCTCCAACTTAATAACAAATTGGTAGCTTTGGAATAAATTTTCCTGAATCTCTGGGGATCAATAGGCAGTGGAATGAGCACACGGTGGACCAGTGGGGAGCGTTTGCTGTGCACTCATGACAATGTGGACTGTGTCACATGCTCCAACTCCCATCTTTTCCTGCCAAACTCCACTGCCCAATAAAGCAGAAAATGTGATGGAATTAAAAAATTATATCTGAAGCCAAGAAATGAATCCGCCCATGTGATCACGCTCTTAATTTAAACTGAGATTATCATTCAATTTGACATTTCCTACATGATATTCCAATGCTTCAAGAAACTCCAGTCAGTACTTGTAAAAATGAACCACAGGCTCGACAATGTCACTGTGTTTCATGAGATTTTATCTTAAATTATAGCTCATGGAAAAATAAGTATAGCCTACCATCATGAGTGGAAATGCATTGTAAATGAAAAAAAAGAAATCGAAGAACTGACAATATCAGTACCTAACACCACACTTTATTCTCCTCATACCAATATGAAAAAGCCGTCTAAGCTACTTTCTCCCTGTATGTCCAGATTGTTTAAAGCTAGTCTGGATTAAAAACATCAACAGTAATGCCCTGTTGTCATCTCTGAATTGTACAGCTGTAGGATTAAAATGAAGGGTCTAAGTGCTTCCTGTTGTCTGCACTGACTCAGTGTTTGCACCTTTGCTCACGTCTATTAGTTCAGTCTGTTTGGATTTATGTAGATTTATGTTTCCTGCACAGGACTGCTTTCTGGCTGTGATTCTTCTCCTGAAGGTCGCTTTTTGTTTCAGAGAAAAACAGAGAAGTTTTTTGTTTTTTCTATGCTGCTTTGCTAGAGGGTAAAGGGTCTCGTGGCCAGGATGGCAGGCTTGACAGTCAGCGCAGTTCCGGTTCGTTTTGGGGATCTGCAGTGTCAGCCACAAGGCAACACAGCAGAAACACACACACACATTCACACACACATGCATCCATATGTTGCCGTGGCCTGAGCAGTCTGCCGGTGCCACTGCGCCCTCTTTTAGGTTCAGGCTGTTCACAGCACGGCCATGACGGGCACCCGGGAGCCAGACCTGTATGAGCAGCACAGAGGATCAACGCAGAAGGAAGGGGATGAGGAGGAGGAGGGGGAGAGGGTGCATGTGTCAGTTGAGGGAGAGGAGAGGGAGCAGGACGGGGAGGAAGAGGAGGAGGAGGAGGAAAAGGAGGAGCTGCCGTACCCCTCTCTATCACCAGTGGTTCTTTTGGTTCTGACCCAAACCAGTCCACCCCGCTCCTGGTGCCTTCGAGCTGTTTGCCACCCATATCCTTCACCGCCGGGAGTGCACCTGAAGCACTGTGAACATGTGTGTGCGTATGCATGTGTTTCTGTTTATAATGTGAGAGAGACATTGTCTGTTTGTGTTTCAGCTCTGTGTTTTCTCAAAGCCGTTGTACCTACAAGGCACCTAGCGCCTAGATGTTTACTTTAAGTTTAAACACAAGGGAGACTGGAAGAAGGTCAGTATTGTGCATGTCCGTGTGTGTGTGTGTGTGTGTATGGGTGTTTGGAAGACCTCAGGAATTTCCTTGGACCCATTAGCTGTAGGAAAAGATGGCCAACATTTTTCCCTGATTGGAGGTTTCCATAGTGACAAGCCCTAATGAATCTCCAGGGTTACAGTTGCCTGTCAGTTGCATTGTTACTGGCCTTCGTTTATACAGAAGGAGTCACAAATAGTAAAAACTCACGTCACCTCCCGGAACTCGCTCTGCTCCTGTCTTCATCGTCTCACCTCCCATTCCCCTCCCTGTCTCTCACTTTCTTTCTCAACCATCCACTTCTGCTGTAGACGTAAAGGTGTGAGTGTGTGTAGTTATCAGCTCTCCAGTGTGTGTGAGCGGCTATGAATACGCCGAAGCATGCATAAACGTCAGCAACACCTCAGGGATTTGTCAAGGCTTTCCAAATTGAATATTTTCCACTGCTTATGACTATGTGTGCATGCCTATGTGTGTGTGTGTTCCTCTGCTTGTGCGTGCGTGTGTCGTTGTGCGCTTGTGCACGTCTGCGGGTATTTGCCACCGTCAGCACTCAGTGTACTCTATAAAATATAAATACATAATTGCTGAATAAATAAAACGTACACCAAGAGGAAAAGAAAGAAGAAAAAAAACTACAAATGCCATGAACTAAACTCTTCTGTGGCCTGCTGGGCGGTTACCATGGTCGCATCCCAGAACATTGTACGCTCACTGTGTCAGCACTAACTTACTGGGCACACTTAAAAACACACACTCACGATCATATACACACACGAGCACACACACACACACACACACACACACACACACACACACACACGAGCACACACATACACACACACACACACACACACACACACACACACACAAGCAAGTGAATGCCCTCACACAAACGAGGGAATCTCCCACGGAGAGGCTCTTTAGAGGAATCACCTGGTTGCTTGGCAACAGCGTAGCTCTGCCCCGGCGGCCCGGTTACTTCCGATTGCGGTGTTTGTTTGTTTTGTGTGTGTTAGCGTGTCTGTCTGTCTGTCTGTCTGTCTTCCTATCCGTTTGCATGTCCATACAGCACAGCTACTGGCACGTGTCCCATTTTATGTTTATACCTATATACTTCTATACTTACAGTGTGTGTGTGTGTGTGTTTGTCTGTGTGTGTGTGTGTGACTGTGAGTGATCTGCGGGGGAAGTAATGTGGGTGGACGTTGTTCGACAGGGACATTAATGTGAGCGCACTGGGGGTGGGTGGGTGGGGGGTGGGGGTGGGGCAGTCCCCAAGAGCTGTAAGTCCCATTTTTCCTGAGGTGACCCCTCCTTCCTCTCTGCCTTTTTGCACTCAGTACATATTACAAATTCATTTCCTATCTCCTTTGCTTCCATTTCCTCCCTCTTAGAAACAGTCATCCTCCTTTGTGCCATGTTTACAACATACTGTATGTCTCTCCACCCTACAGCACATCTAGCAAATTTATTTGGAACAAAAACAAGATTGGCTTTTGCTATTATGTAACAGTCTCTTGTATTCTTTCAAGCTCCATTGATTTCTGTTATTTCCTGTTTCTTTGGGAGGAGATTTACTGTACGTGTGGAACAAGGTGCCTACTTTGTGAGGTGCTGAGCTTTCCACATGGCAGTCATCACGCTCCTTTAAAGTGTAACATATGACACACACAGAACGTGCTCACACACGTGGGGAGGTGCAGGGGCAAGGACATTCACACTTACACACCACACACACACACACACACACATAGGACATAACTTATTCAGCAGTGCATGAAACATTCAGCGCGTTTCCTTTTGTTTAAAGATGAGAAAAGCTGTATCTGTCACTCCTATACAAGTACCTTTCTCTGCCTGCTTTTCTTCTTTCTCTCATCCCTCTTTACTCAATATCAATCCCTTTGCCATCCAATTCATTCCTCTCTCTTTTCCTTTTCCTAAACTGCCTCTTAATTGTGTTGAGGTGTGTGTATGTGTATGTGTAAGGGGGGGGGGATAGGGAGACAACGATGGATAGGAGGAGGTCTTACTCAAAGTAGGGTGAGCTGTCAGAATCATTTCAGCCAATTAACATGATTCCAGCAAGTGTTTCCATGGTTACCAGCTGTCACACTCGTAGGGGGTGGAGCCATAGGACTTGACAGTAACTTAACTTGGCCCACCTTCATTTCAGACACTCTCTTCCTCTCTCTTGCACTAACACACACACACACACACACACACACACTCACACAGAGACTTGGAGCTTAACTAGGTTATGTTTAATCAAGTCTGTGTGTGTATTCCAGAGTGAAAGTGCGTGTCCAAGCAGCAAAGAGCATGAGGAAACTAGTGAGCAGGTTGCTCATTCATACACAGTAGTTCACATTTGAGGATTCCCATCCAAATCACATCTTTTTTAGATCAAATCCACTTTCAAGTAAGGCACCCTTTACAGGGTTTATAAGTTGTAATGGATGGCTTTATTAATGGTTAATAAATTATTTACATTATAGATCAATTATGTGTCATTAATAAAAAGCTTTTGGGTTGCCAGGTTGTGAAAAATCCCTTTGGCTTGTGTTGAGGCTCCTCTAACATTTCACTTTCTTGGTCTTTTAAGGTAGCCCTATTAATGACATACCAATATAATAACTGCAGACTTGATGGCTTATAAGAAAGTGACAAACTAGTGATACTTTATTAATGACTTACTAACATTTGTAACTGCACATAGGTGTGATGCGGGTCATGGATTTATCACTTTCTAAAATCAGGTCTGCAATTATAAATGTGAGTAAGTTACTTTGTTAATGCAATGTATTTATTCTGATTTTGTGTCTGCGTCAGACATACAAAACACAATCAGAATATATATATATATATATATATATATATATATATATATATATATATATATATATATATATACATATATATCACAAGAAAAAAGTTACAAAAAGCAAAAGCAACATAGATTAAAAGTAAAGACCATAATGAATGAAACCCTCATCTTTTCAAAGTCCTTGAGTTTTCCCTTTATTAAAAATGTTCATTTATCCATAGAAGCCCAGCTTGATAGATGTTTTAACCACTGACTAAGTGATGATGACAGTAATAACAATTCATACTGGGTGACATGAATGTGTATACCGAATTTCATGACAATTCATCAAATAATTATTGATACTTCTTTTTTTTTTGCCTTTATTGGAGTGGTCAAGTAAAGTGGTCAACCAGTCGACGGACCAACTGACGTTGCCATCCATAGAGCCATGCTGCTATCATAATGAAAATATACCATCCTTTAATTAAGAAGTCATTAATAAGGACTCACAGGTTTCTCACTGTGTTATAAGCCAGTGGGTCTGCAATTAATTAGGGATTTTACATCAATCCATCAAGTCTGCAGTAAGAAAATATTAATAAGCCGTCAATAATTGGGTTTTGGTCCACATTCTCTGCAGAACCTTTTCAGAAGGTTAGTGGTCAAATGGTCCACTGGAGAGGTCTAACTGGAGTTAGGTAAAAAGACAAAGCAAGTGTCCTGCTGGAGGAGTTTATTACACCACCCAAAGAGATTTTTACAACCTGGCAGCCCAGAGGTTGTTCTTCTTAATGGTTTATAACTGATATTTAAAGCTATAAGTTACAACTTCTAACCTTTCATAAAGGGTGCAATATGACACAGTGGTACCACACTGGAAAATCTCACACCTTCTCAAGCATGCCTGAGGAAAAAAAAAAAACCTGGCCATATCCTGCATGTATCCAGACGGCCTGTGCATCCCTATGAATGATCCTTTTAAGTTAATGAACATTGCATTTGAATATGTTCCCGCACGTTGGCCTTAGCATGTGTGTCCTAGCCAAGGGTGGAGGATGATGCCAGAAAGATCAGGCTGATGCGATCTGATTTGATTTATAATGTCTGCCTGACCTTTATTACCTGTGTTGGCACTTGAGGAGAGAGAGTTCGAGAGGGGGAGAGCATGGGGGACGAGGAGGACAGGGAGGAGGGGGAGGTGGTGGTTCTTGGAGAGGGAGGAAGATGGGAGGATGAGGCAATTAGGGAGAGAAGACAAAGCATAGAGGCCACGTAACATTTTCAGTTGTTTTGTCAGGGTCTTAACCTCCTTCATCCCGCTGTTCAACTGTGCTTTTTCTTTTTTTTTTACTGTGGCATCAAGCCATTTTTCTTCACCCCATCTCTAATTGTCCTTGTTTCTTGCCCCTCTTTTTCTCCTCCACTTCTCCCTTACTGTATCTATAGCTATCTCTCACCCTGTCCGTCTCTCTGCCTCTCCATCTCTCGATGTTAATTATTAAGTGTAGTTGTAGTTTATCTGTTGGCTGAGACTCAGGTTTCTGACAGTGAGACTAAAGCTCTACCCAAGGGCAATCATATGTGGAGAGATGGTAGAAACAGCTGGGGAGGGAGCCGAGCAAAAGCAGTCCGTAGAGAAAGGAGAGTGTATCTGCACAAGAGAGGCAAAAAAGATATGCGAGAAAATATATTGAATGAAGATGGGAAATTATACGGCACTATATAAAGGAAGCGGGACAGACAGAGAGCAGGAGGAGCGAAGAGAAGAGAAAAATAATTGGGCCAAAGAGAGGGGGAAATGGCTGTAGAGGAAAATGAGAGATGATAGAGGGAAAGGTTGAGTGTGGGAGGAGATAAAGGAAAAGCAATGGAGAGAGTGAAACAGAGAGACAGAGGAGAGGACGTTCCCTCTGTGTTTCCTCACTGATGTTGAATGATGGACCAGCCGTGGAAATACTCCCATCTCATCCATCACTCACACCTTGACCCTGCCCCATCCCTTGTTTAACTATGCGTGCGTGTGTCTATGTGTGTGCGTGAGTGTGTGTCTTATGGATGCACAGGGTTATTTAAGCTGCTGTAATTTACACAGATGGAGCAGGATTAAAGTGACCCTCCTCAGCACTGAGGAAATGAAGGATGCTTCAGCAGGTGCTGAAGGGCTGAAGGACATCATTTTCTATTGTGTATGTATGTGTATGTGTGTGTGTGTGCGTTTGTATTAATTGTGTTCCAGTCCAGACAGGATGCAAGCGGATTGTGGAACTCAGAAGTCAGTTCCCACGGTGAGATGGGGGTTCCCATGGCAACCACAGCAAAGGGAGGACACTGGATTACCCTCTCTCTCTCTCTCTCTCTCTCTCTCTCTCTGTCTCTCTCTCTCTCTCTCTCTCTGTCTCAAGGGTGATAAAGGATTGTACTCTCATTAATTTTTCCGCCCTCTCGAGAGCAAAGTGTCCGGGCAGGGGACTCTGTGTGTGAGCGCGTGTGTCTATGTGTATGTGTCCATGTGCATGCTCCGGGCTTTGTTATGTATGCGTCCTTGGCTCTTGAATACATCCCTGTCATCCATTCAGCAGTTTTCACATTGGTGCGTCTGTGTTTGTATGAAGCCAACACAATCTTTCCTTTAACTTTCTACTTCAGACTACTTTCCCTTTTCAACCTCCCTGCTTTTTCACTTCTGAGCCGTGCTCCTTCTTCCAGTTTGACAGCTAGCAAGCAGCACAGATGCACAAACACACGCCCTATGCAACTTTACACTCTGACTGACTTCAAATGTGTTACAGACTGTTTGATGGTGCTTTTATAGCTGTGAATATTAAACATGTCAAAATGTCCTGTCAGAAGTTATGCTTGTAAATTAAAGTTGATACATTTGAGCTTATTATCACAAGTTTCTACCCATATAAAAATGATTTTTTAGATTAGTACATTCCGTTCTGTGATGCAAATTTGATTTTACAAAATTCACAGTTTTGTGTGCATGCTCAGACAGATATTTTGTCTGGTTATGTTTTGTATACTGCAAGATAGATATGGCTGGGTTTAACGTCAGACTCCCCAGGATTTCCTGCTATGGACCTTACCATTGGCTGGATATAGATGGGTGACAAATCAAAGGAAAAGCCTGAATAAATGAATGGAGAAACATAATGAATGCAGATAATTCCACACAGGGCACGATGGGTCACTGACTGGTTTGATGAGAATGAAAATGTGAATCATATTCTATGGTCTTCACAGTCACCAGGAGCCGGTTTCACAAAGATATTTTAGACTGGTGTTTAGTGATAGGCCAGTCTTTGCTCTTATATTAGTCTAATGCAGGTTAGACAAGTTCACAAAAATAAAGAAAGACTGACTTATATTAAGCCTAAAATGTTAGCCACCCTACCCCCAGGCTAGCTCAGAACTAAGACTCTGTTTCCATGGTAACCATCAGTGACACCTGCTTACAAGTGGCACCAAATGACAAAAAAGAAGAAAACATGGTTTGTTATTTGTGCTTTCTAACAATGTTGTGAAGGGAGCAATGAGAAGGGAAAGAGTTTTCCTCTTTGTTTGCCCAAAGAAACTTTCCCGAGCTTATCTTTGATGCTCCTGTTGACTGTGGGATTTTCACTATTTACTGTTGTTGCAGTTATTTTAATTTCATTATTACGATGATGAATTTTCTTCCTGTAACTGTTTAATTCTTCCAGAAGGCAAACATTTACTGCTGTAGTGAACGGAGCTGAGCGGTCTGACACGGTTGCTCGGTCAGCCATGTCTTTTAGTTTAAAAAAAGTATTTATTTACCCCAAATTCATTGAAAAGTAGTCCGACTTATATAGATGATCAAAAGCTAGACAGGTTTGTGCAACAGATACATTTAGACGTCTATCTGTAATCCAAGCCATAGTCAGAGTCTGGCTTTGTGAAACTGGCCCCAGGTCTCACTGGGGTAAGAATGATGTTTATCATTCCAGAGTTTCCGAGAATCTATGACAAAGAGCATTGAAGCAGTTCTTTCAGCTTGTGGTGGCCCAACACATTACGAAGACACTTTATGTTGGTTTTTACTTCAAGTTGTCACCCATTTGTTATTCCATTAGTCGAATCTTAACAGTCAACTCCATAGATTCTAGAAAAACATGGACACAGAAACCATCACCTTCTTATGGTGCATTTACAGCTTGGATTTGGGTTTACTGCTTACCAACATCTTGCCGGGTACTAGAGCCGTGTGCAAGCAGCAATCTACTTGGCTTGTTGTGATTGGCTGAGACTCCTGTAAATCAACCTATTGAGCGGAATTTACAATCACAGCTTCATGAAATGAATATTGAATATTGTTATTGTAATCAATGTTCAAACTCTGCCGTGGTGTTGTTCCTTAACCTTGTGTCACATGGTTTGAGCGTGTGAGCATTTTGGCCATCCTGCTGAACTGTGTGACCCTAGGGATGTTCCAGCCCTGTGACCACACCCCCTTCCTGCTGCAGGTAAAGCACACACACACACACACACACACATTCACACATATTCACACACTCACACACACAATCTGAAATTCCAAACTAATTAAGTTCAGTTGTGAGACTTTATTATCAAGGGTCTGAAAAGTTTTTGCTTTAATTTTTTCCGACTTAATCAGTTTACACTAATCCTCTGGGTGTGTGTGTGCGTGTGTGTGTGTGTGTGTGTGTGCGCGCGCGCGTGGCAGGCTCTGGATGATGGGATCTTTGTGTTTTTCGCCGGGGAAATGCTGATGAAGATGGTGGCTCTTGGGGTCATAGGTCAGAGCGGTTACCTAGGCGACACATGGAACAGATTGGACTTCTTCATTGTTATAGTGGGGTGAGTGTTTGACAGACACACACACCCGCATGCACACGCACACACGCGCATCTGACATTAAATATGAGCCAAAAGTGTGTGTGTATATGTGTGTTTTGTGTAAAGCTTAGACACTTGTTTAATGCCAGTGAAATGTCAAGCGTGTGTGTGCGCGTGTTTAGACGTACCGGCGAAAGTGTGTGTGTGTGTGTGTGTGTGTGTGTGTGTGACAGCTCCGTAGAATGACAATGGCATCATTGGGTCCTGAGAGACTGAGACCTCAGTGATTGGTAGTTAAAAGGCTATGTATCCCAGAGACAGTGCACTGCGTTCTGCTGGATTCCCTGTAGACGTTGAGGGTTTGCCAAGGTCAGGCTGATCAGGATGCCAGTGACAAAGTGGTGGCTTTCCCTCTCTGCAGAATGCTGGAGTACTCGCTTGATGGACACAACGTCAGCCTATCAGCTATCAGGACTGTCCGGGTTCTCCGCCCACTGCGAGCCATCAACAGAGTTCCCAGTGAGTTTTTCTCCTTTTTCCTCCAACATACACTGCACTCAGAAAGTTTTAGGACAGTTTTTTTTATTGTCTTTCATTGTTTTGGCTCTGTGCTCCAGCACATTGGATTTTAAATTAAACAGTGACTGTGAGGTTAAAGTGCTGACTTTTTTTAAAGTTTAAAGTGTGTTCACATCCAATTTGGGCGAACAGTATTTGACTCTCCTGACTTTAGGACAATGCCGCAGGTTAACGATTGTAAAGAGAGAAGGTCAACGTTCTTGACTGGACAAGTTGCTGACCTGACAACAATCCAACTCATCGTGTTTGACTTTCTGAAAACCAGATTGAAGGCAAAAAGCCCCTGAAACAAGCAAGAAGTGAAGATGACTGCAGAAGTGACTGACTGAACACAATATTAAGTATGATGACTGTGCAAGACTTCTTTCAGGTTATGTTAACTTGTCCAGTCCACTTTTCGCCCCTTATAATTGGTGGACCATGTATAAAGTGGGATGCTACACTGTTCATCTGATGTGGAAACACCCTCAGCTGAAAGTCAGCAACCTTATTAGTCACAGCCAAGACAGTGAAAAACGTGTCTCTGTCCTTGTACTCTCTGGCTGCACTGTAAATTCCACTTCATTTCTTTAACATCTCAAAGCTGCCCAGCTGTTAACAGCTACAGCTTTCCTTTTAGATGAATGCATGTGTAAACAAATCATGACACAGCGAACAAAGTCATGGAAATCATTGTGATGCTTGTGTAGTTCTTAACAGCTCGGTGCACAAACTGGCCAACCAATTTTTTTTTTTTTACTACACTCTGTGACCTTGGCACAACTCAGACAGAGTTCTTGTAAAATTGGAGAGTGTGTTTGAAGTGGCCAAGTCTAGAAGCAGTAAGGAGGAAGATTTTGTATCTGTGCTCTTCAGCAGAGTTGAGTGGAGGCCAATTATCAGTGTTTGAACTCTAATTATTTGCCATTCAATTAATTGCTCTGCTCCAGTTTTGTGCAGAGTACATTAAGCGATTCCTCCTGTCTGGCCAGCACTTCTTGTGACTGACATTTTAAAGTCTAGGTTTGTATGTGGATCTTTGCTAGTCTGTAGTGTCTAGTGCGCAGTTGCCTATGGTGTTTGTGCTGTACGTGTGTGTGTTTGTGTGTGTTGGTAGGTATGCGTATCCTGGTGACCCTCCTCCTAGACACACTTCCCATGCTGGGCAACGTGCTGGCGCTGTGCTTCTTTGTCTTCTTCATCTTCGGCATCGTCGGCGTGCAGCTGTGGGCGGGGCTACTGAGGAACCGCTGTTTCATGGGAGAGGACGTCAAGATGTGAGTTACTATAGTAACCGGCAGATGTCACAACAAGGGATGCACTGGCCTCATTACTCTGAACCCCGTCTCAAAAGTTTGCTCACAGCTGATTAGCTTCTTTCACCCAGCTATTATTTCTGAGAGGGGATCAATATCACAGATAGTCTGAGCAGTCTCTTGTTTGTTCTCTAATCAGCTCCGTCTGGGTGGATGTAAATGTGTAAATGTGTTTCTTGCTGGAACCTCCAGCATTAGAGATCACAAACCAAGGGAGTAAGAAGGCTAAGTGAATTTTGTGTGTCGTCATTCAGGGACTCTCCGTGGATGTTTCAGCACAAACCTCCACTGTCACTCCTGTTCTCTCCTACATGATCCTTCATGTCATACTCGATCACTGTCTAACTGACACTGTTACACCATCATTCTCACTCACATGTTCACAAACACCATCATATAATATCACATAACATGAGATAAGTCATGTTCACCTCCTGGCCTCACATCTGCTCAACCATCCCGCTTAGATAATAATCTCTGACAGTGATATGGTGGCTTATGTATGGGTGCATCAAAACATCCTTCATACTTTTGTACTATTTGGAGTAGTCAGATACAAGTAATCAATAGTTTGATAGTGAATGTACAGTTCATACTGTAACTGAATACTTACTAATAATAATAAACTGTATTTATATAGCAGCTTTCAAAACACTGTTACAAAGCACTTCACAAAGGAAAAACAAAATTAGAATTTCAAAAAATTGAATCTGCCCCACCATTAAATGTAATACAGCATTTAAAAGTACAGTGAATAAAATAAAACAAAATACCCAAAATACAATAAAATAATGTAAAAACGGTAAAATAAACAAATAAAACATAATAAATCTGGGAAAAATTTAACTTTGGGCTGACATTAATAAAAGGCTTTTTAAAAAAGATAAGTTTTAAGAAGTGATTGTGATTAAAGAGTGATTGAGTAGAACTGACAACTCCGTTACTTACCAGCAATTCTCTGTTGTCACATTGGAGAACGATAGACTCATACCCGTTCAGTATGGTCAGACAAAAACAGAAGACAACAAGATAAAGTCAAAAAGTGATAAACGAAAAGCTAAACTTTTTTATTATTTTAATTTTATCACGAGGCAGGAGTCTGTGATTGCATTTCTAACACACTACAGCTTCATCAGGAAAGCAGGAAAGGTAATATCATACTGTTATTGGCTCTTGCCTTAATCACATGTGGTCACGTTAGCCTTCTGTACGGTAGCGTATACATTTTCACTCAAAACTAATCATTCTCTAGATTTTTTCAGTTAGCAATTTTGATTTTTTTCCTGTTTCATAAACAACAAAATGACCTTTCCTAATACGAAGTGAGGGTGCACCGCTCCTCTGTGACCCCTCTCTACACCACAGATGATTGATTGCTTATCTCCACCTCTCTCTTTTCTTCTTTTCCCTTCATCTGTATTTCTCTCTCTGTTTTCTCATTTCCTCCTTCAGCACCCTTGTGTATTTCATACCGTCTTTCTGTTTTGTTCGTAGAGAACAGACCTTTTGTACAAACAAAAGGTCGATAAAATGATTTATCTCTCTAAAAATCATCCAAACTTTACCTGAATTTGTCCAGAAACTTACTCTTTGCATTTTAGAACCATTTTTTGCTTTGGCAGTTTAATGCATAAAGCTGACGATATTCTATATTATTTCTTATTGTCAACAAATCCCATGAAAGGAACAAAACCAACAATAATTGATTTGATTAACAAGTATTATCTGTGTAGCCAAAGCCCTCTGTGCCATAGGGCTCCATTGTTGTCCAAAAACTATTAAAAACACATTAGTGGGCCACTCCATCGCACTGGGTGACATGTTCTTCATTTAAATGAACAGTGCACTGTAATTTATTTTGAGCCAATCTTACATACACGGCCCTGTTGTTCTAAGTACCCACTAGCACATCGAATGTCTATTAATCCACGGCTGAAAATAGTCCCCAGCAAATGCTTTGTTTACTCCTGTCTGAGTGACTGCTAAAAACCACAGTGTCCAGCTCTTTTTGTAAAAATAAAACTATATTTATATTTTTGTCATCCATTTTGAAAGATTTACATCTTCATAAGGACTGAATGGGCTTGGTGCCACAGACAGGAAAGAGAAGTTGGAAAGTACTGAGAGACAGACTCAAGTGTTGTTGGTGTTGGTCTTTTCTCAGGATTTGTTGACATTAAAGAAGCATACAGTAGATTTAATTACCGTATATTAGTTAATAATTTTTAGACATTTGTAATAAATAAAATAAAGTGAAATGTTTTTTCATTCACTTTCTGCCCTTCTTCTTCAGGAGATATAACATTTCCTTCCTGAGTGGCTACTATCGGCCAGATGGCACCGATGACCACCCCTTCATCTGCTCAATGGAAAGAGAAAACGGGATGCTTCGGTGCACTGACGTGCCTCGCCGCCGTGTAGCCGGGACTTCCTGCTTATTGGGTGCTGAGGAGGCCCGTCCAGAGATGGGACCTAGAGTACATCAACCAGTGTCATGTGTAAACTGGTACCAGTATTACAATGAGTGTCGGGCTGGGGAAATAAACCCACACAAAGGAGCTATTAACTTTGATAACATTGGATATGCATGGATCGCCATTTTTCAGGTAAACGTTTAAGGATTTATATACAGGGATCATCTTTAATCAGTGAATGATATGCACACTGGACATCACACTGTACTATGATTTCTCTGGGTCTGTGTGTGTGCTTTCATACAGGTAATTACTCTAGAAGGTTGGGTAGACATCATGTACTACGTTATGGATGCACATTCTTTCTACAACTTTATCTACTTCATCTTCCTCATTATAGTAAGTACACACACACATACACGCACACCCATAAAAAAGTTATTTGTACATGAACTATACTGTACCGTGTGTTACAACAGTGCGTAACTTGTGTGTTGTCATGACCAGGTGGGCTCCTTCTTCATGATCAACCTGTGCCTGGTCGTCATAGCAACCCAGTTTTCTGAAACGAAGCAGAGAGAACACGCCTTAATGAAATCGGAGCAGCACGCCCGCCAGCTCCACCAATCAGCTTCCACGCTGGCCAGCGACAGCCAACCAGGAAGCTGCTACGAGGAGATCATCCGCTACGTGGCGCACCTGGGCCGCAAGGCGTGGCGACGGCTGTCCCGCTGCTACGCTGAGACTCGCACGCACTTTCACTGTGTGTGTGTATGCCAGAAAGACAGAGGCGGTGGAGCTGCCAGAGGGGGCGGAGTTGGGGAAATGAATGGACTTGCCCACCGGCACTCAGGCCACGCTCCCAATGACCTGTCACACCTCCATCAACTTTATCATCATCATCACCAGCATCATCACCAGCATCATCAGCCACAGTCTGAGCCTGCTGTCAGTAATGGAGGGAATGGATTTAATTATCCCTTCATATCACCACTCTTCAGTCACCTGGATCCAAAGGGCCAGGGCCAGAAGAGGCTGGTTGCCACGGAGACTGTCAACAGACTGCCGCAGCTGGTGGTGGAGCATGGTGAGAACGAAGGGGTGTGTGTGTGTTTGTGAGTGTGTTTGTGAGTGTGTGAGTGCTCTCAAGGTCATAGCTTGTCGACCTGGGCCTTACAGGGGTGGAAGCACAGATTTGGAGGCCCTTGGCAAAGAGCAGCACTGGGCCCCCTGTATTGTAGCAACGTTAGCAGTGTTGACTCTTTTGATAAAAAAAAAAAAAAATAGTTGTCAACAAAGCTTTAATGTGCCTCTGTTTGTGTTTGTCAGAGTGATTTGGGTAACTTTGCTTTATTTCTTTTAATTCTTTATTTTAAGAAATAATCTTTAAGGATCAGTTTACCCAAATTACAAAGGAACATATTATCGCACTTACCCCCAGTAGCATTTGGACGTGCAGATTACAGACTTCTGCCACCTCTGACACAGTGGAGGTTTGTTTTGGTGCCCAAAGCATTATAAGAAAGAAGAAGAGCTTCCTGCATGGGCTGAACAATCAAAATATTATCGAAATGGCAATATGGTCAAGTGCAATATCCAAATCGCAGGAGCTGCAATTTTTTGATAAAGGTAAAATGTGTCACAACATACCTTTTTATAAATGAAGCATTGTGGTGCTACAGAGATGCCCCGGCCTACAAATCATATTCTCCAGACGTAAGGGAACATGCTTGTTTGGTACAGACCCCAGCAAAAATCAGTTTTCAGTGAAAATTACCATTCCCACCAAAATTGAAGTGACTCATATCGCAATCGTAATATCTGTTAAAATAATTGCAATATGATTCAGCCCTATTCTTGCACAGTTTTTAAAATACATTAAAATAAGCATTTGGTCAAAGAACTTGATCAGGCCTATAAGGCAAACTGAATGCAAGAACACTGTGATGTATTTAAATAGCCCCAGCCCTGTGTATCCCTTACATAAGATCACACTTTCTTTTTCACACATTTGTGGAACACAAAGATGGAGAATAAGGGATATGATGTATGAAACAAAGAAAAGGGAAACACACATTTGCAAACAGTTGCATATCTCACGACACCATAGTTTAAAAAGAAAAATATGTCAAAATAGAGTATAACCTCAAATCAGATTCCTTATTCAAGCCTAAAGGTTGAGGTATCTCCAGACAATTGATCCAAACATTTCTCTCTGACCTCACTTTTAGTCCAGATCTCCTCCTCTGTGCAGTGTAAAATGCTTGATTCCTTGAATTCTGAGGAGAGACATAGGATAAGATGTGAGAGTTAGGATGTGAATATTCATGAAAATGACTTGCAACAGGAGATTGAAGATCTTTTCACAACATTTGTTGTATTACATGTGATAATGAGCCTGGCTGAAAATCTTTTAATCTTTTAAAAATGTGTTTTTATTGTGTTGTGGCACTGTACACAGTTGCCACATGGGGAGTTCTCAAAGCATTATAACAATTAATTTTAATACAATAGCAGCATGTCTTGCTAGAGACAATGTCAAGTTACTCTTTATAAACCACACACCTGTTTTTGACTTAAGAACTTAGAAAATGCTGAAAACAGCTTCTACAGGGCCCTTGAGGATTTTATGGTGTTGATTTCCCAAATGTGAAGGGTTTAAAGGGGTACTCTATAAAATTGCACTTCTACAAAAGTGGGGGGCTCACTTCAGAGAAACATAAGAATGGATGGTCAAAATCAAAGCTGCAGACGCCAAGATATCTTGACTTTTAATCCCTTGTATGGGTCATGCTCCAAAAACACAGCACGTCTTGCAAACTCCACACCCCCTGTGGCTTTCCAATAAAAAAATGTACAATTTTAAAACTTTACAAAGCTCCTCCAGTCTCAGAAGACATACAACTGTTTTCACAGGCTGAGTAGTGCTCCCCATGATGACTAAACTGACCTTGATGTGTAAAATCGGTTAAGCCGAGAAAAGACATGTCAGGTTTTAATACAACTCAGAAATAAATTTGAATTGTAGCCGGGACACTTCCCATACATGAAAAGTGTATGTAGAGTAGAAATGATTCAGTATGCTGTTACATGCACTAGGGATCCTGGGCCAAATTGCTGAAAACCAAAGCTCTGGATAAGTGTATGTTTGTTGCGTATGTAGTGCAGAACCATTTTCAGCAAGTCTGCCTGCTGAAAGTTTCCTTGCAGCCCACATTATCTATAGACACACACCACAGAACGACTAGATTGGATTTACTATATCAGTCTCCAGTGAAACATGAATTTGTTGGAATTGCGATGACAAGTGAACTGCTCATGCTAGATTAGTGTTTGTTGTTATGTCATTGGAGCATTCCTCCCGAGCTGCTTGCTAATGAATTCCGCTGAAATCTTACTCCCGCTTCACTCCACGCCCCCTCCCGCCAACATGCACATACACATATACATGCACACACACACACACAGACACAGACACACACACATCACTGTTCTAATAAAAGAACTCCCTCTCTGCACAAAAGCATCCCAACTGCACAGTAGCTTCCATGTTATTGAATTTTGTCTCCCAGAAATGAAATGAAGGTGCTCTCCTTTACCAAGCAGAAGATATATTGAATGACAGAGTATCTACACAAGTGCAACATACAGAACCAACTATGCCTTGTGCATGTATAATTTCTGTGGCCCGTGTGTCTATATCACCTCCTTTGTCTGTCTGTGCAGGTGGATGTGCTGGGAATCCTGCGTTACCGTTGCCAGGTGAAGTCCCAGGAGAGTCCCCAGTATGCCCGTACTGCATCTACTACAACCAACTTAGTGACAGCGAAAATGTTAATGAGCAGACTGAAGACCAGCATCATGGGTACAGCAACTCATGCCATGGCAACAGCCCGTGTCATAGTAACAGCCCATGCCATTGTAGCAGCCCATGCCGCGGTGATGCACAGGTGTCTGAGCCAAGGAGAAGGCTGTGCGAGTGTTGCTGGGCGGGACTCCAAACTAAACTAGATCTCATCGTTGGCAGCAGATACTTCAACAGAGGAATCATGATTGCCATCCTTATTAACACACTGTCGATGGGCATAGAGTACCATGAACAGGTATGTTTGCGTGCGTGTTAGTGTAAGAAGCTGCAGGTTTGTGTGTGCACATGCATAGCTTTGTGCATGCCTCTTGCAGATTGTATGTGATTATAGTTTGATTGAAAATGGATGTGCCAATCACTGTGTGTGGTGAGTCAATGAACTTACCCTCCAATCAACACTTACAGCACCAAGCATATGGGATCACAGAGTGTGTATATGTGTGTGTGTATATGTGTGTGTGTGACTGTGTGTGGGTGTGTTCTAGCATGTATCAGGAGATGGAGAAACTCATAAGACCTGAAGTGTTAATTAAAGCGTGACCCTGGGACAGAAGAGAGAGTGAGCAGTGTAGAGACGGGGCAGAGTGAGAGAAGCGAGCAAGAGCAAATGGAGGAGTGAGGAGGAGGAGGAGGACAGATCTCATATTGTGATTGGCTGAAAGGCAAGGATTGTGGGACTGTGGGAGACGGGGGAAGATTGCACTTGGCCCATTTCCTGAACAATATGACAGATCTGGATGGTCTTAAGTTCTTGAATGACTAATATTTAAGGATAAGGCCAGCCCTATTTTATCTTTTTTTTTGGAATCAACAAATCTTCTGAAGAGATCAAAACCAACAATGAAAATGTATGAATGAATATACTAATATATGAATACGTTGCCAAAGCCTGATATAGCGTTTTTTTCTCTGTGCCACAGAAATCTATTGTCATTTGAAAACTATTTAGCACAAATAAAGAGCCATACAGTTTCATCAGGCGACATTCCCTCATTTCAGTGAACGTGACCAGTGCAGTTTAGTCTGAAACACCTCAGAGAGTGGTTTTGTGATCTCTGGAGAGTTGCTCTGTGTTAGGCAGATGTCACTGAGCACGCTCAGAGACACAGTTACTTGTTTACACTGCTTTGTTGGTTTGATGAGCTCGGAGAAATTAACCACAATGTTTGGATTCACTGTAATGAAGAAATGTCACTTAATGCCACAGTGTTGCTCTTTTATGTGTTTTTAATACCATAGTTTTTATTCAACTACAGCTCTATGGCATGACATATTATATATGTATATATATATATATGACATATTAGACTTTGGATATGCGGACAATAGACTACTGGTTATTAAAGTGTAACTCTACCCTCAAATTATGCTAGAACCCTCTCTGCCAGCAAATTTAAAAAATGCATGTCATATCATTTAGTTTACAGTTACAGTTACTCTTTAAGTCAGTGGTCCTCAAACTTTTTTTGTCATGCGCCCCGTTTGAAATCAGAAAGCCTTCCATGCCACCGCCCCCCCCCCCATTATCTAGAACTTTACATGAATTACTGTTGCGCTAATGAAAAATACTAGTTAACCTTAGACTCAAAAAGACTCTCACTTATTTGACAGTGAACATGAGAGCAACATCTTTTTGCCCTCATGCTCTTATGTGTGTGCATTTCATATTTTCTTAACTAGCAAGCACCACTGTTTTTTCTTTTCGCCCTTGTCAAAAATTGGGCCATGTTGTACTTTTTTGCAGTCTGAATAAATCTTGATAGCCTTCAGGGGAACACTCTTGTTTGACATGAATCAGATTAACTTTAGATGTGCTCCAAAATTTTCCTTCCAGTCACGTGTGTCCCTCCTGCAATGCCTCAGTTTGAGAACCACTGCTTTAAGTAATATCAATAATATTATAATGAAAGTGCATTCACTCATTCTACTCCAAAGGATTGTGGGTAAAAGCACACCTGGCACACATCCTGGGGCAGCTTCTCTCTCCGGACCTAAGACTTTATCCACATAAACCTACACTGTAGCCTTGAGTAGCGTTTTAGAAATTCCTAGCATGTTGACTAGTGCACTCCTCACTGCCAGTCTGTCTGTCTCTGTTTATTTGTTCATTTTTCTCTGTGCCTGTCCAATATGTGTACATCAATCTCTCCATCTTTTTCTCTCCACAAACACTGCGCCTCTTCAGCCGCAGGAGCTGACAGATATTTTGGAGATCAGTAACATGGTGTTCACAAGTCTGTTCAGTCTCGAGATGCTGCTGAAGGTCCTGGCTCTCGGGCTCTTTGGCTACATCAAGAACCCCTACAATGGCTTCGACAGCGTCATTGTCATCATCAGGTGGGGCTCTGGGGCTTTGTCTGTAAGTTTTCCCCAAAATAAGAATTCTGTTACTTGATATTCATCTTGTCATTGTAAAACCCTCACCATGAGTCAGCACTGCAGTCTCCCAAACTGTCACAGTGAAGCTGGTTTTGGCAGTGAAGCCGTGCGGTTGCACTCTTAGTCCACGGGCCCTGTGTTCACTCCATTATGTAGTACTACAAGCTAAATTATGTATCTGTGCTTGAAGGCTTTGCTTGTTTACCGTGCCAGTGCACACTGCTCGCACCTTCTTTATTGGCTGGAAAGTTGTAAACAGCATTGGCCCGTTTCCTCTTTTCAGCTGCCACATGTCACAAGAAAAATAATGCAGCACTTTCCCTACCTGGAAAGGAGGATTTTGTGGGTGATAGTAATGCTGACTTCCAAAGAATTACAGCTGGGGTTAAGTACATATCGATTTCTTTAATGTGATTTTAACTTTGTGTTTATAATCTGCTTGTCATCGGTGTGTATTTTAGCGTGTGGGAGATTGTGGGTGAGGCAGAGGGAGGCTTGTCAGTGCTGCGTACCTTCCGTCTGCTGAGAGTTTTGAAGCTGGTCCGGTTCCTTCCTGCCCTGAGGAGGCAGCTGGTGGTGCTGATGAAGACCATGGACAATGTGGCCACGTTCTGCATGTTGCTGATGCTCTTTATATTCATATTCAGGTATACTCTTTCTTTCTCTGAAGGCAATACCGCAGGCTGAGACTTGCTAGACAAACTGTTTTCACAGCTTTTTCTCAGCTTTAATTATACTGATTATACCTCGCAAAAATCCTAATCATTACTGCTGACCCTTTTCTTACTCTGTTACAGGACATATTACCACATGTATCATCACTTTTTACACAAACACAATTATTCACACAGGCAGCATTGCTGCATCTTGTTGCACAGTATCCATATTAAATTAGCATGTAATGAAAGTAATGTATTTTCTTATTGTTTTGTGTGTGTGTTTGTTTGTGTGTTGCAGTATCTTGGGGATGCATCTGTTCGGCTGCAAATTCGGTTTGCGACAAGACAGTGGAGACACTTTACCTGACAGAAAAAACTTTGACTCTCTGCTCTGGGCGATTGTCACTGTGTTTCAGGTTAGACAAACACACCAACATGCTCTTGCTCTCACACAAATACAAACATACACATGTGTATGAGCACACAAATACATCGACGATATTTAATTGAGAGGAATTTCCCCATTGATGAATTACAGTTAAATGTAATTTTAAAATAAATTGGGATGAGATTCAAACGGCGGCTGCTGCTGTCACCAGTAGTAGCGCTGATGATCTTCTCTATTATTTCATTTGCCCCAATTTGGGAGTGCTCACGCTCGGCTTTTCAACAAAATATAAAAACTCTCCCGGTGGGCAGGTAAGACACGCTTCAAAAGCAGAGGGGGAGGAAGAGTAATGAAACACGCACTCCACAGGAGCTCATTTAACACTGATGAGCATCATTACTGTTCAACTGACAATGAGATATTAAAGGGGGACTCCGCTCTTCTTCTTCTTCTTCTTCTTCTTCTTCTTATGCTACTAGCAATGTTGCATTTCTGCTCCATTTTGTGTTTGACAGTGTTTTTTTTTTCTTATCCCCCACATACGTTTGACTTCTGCCACCTCCCTCTCCACATCTCTTCTCATCTGCAGATCCTCACCCAGGAGGACTGGAACGCAGTGCTGTATAACGGGATGGCCTCCACCTCGCCGTTGGCTGCCCTCTATTTTGTAGCCCTCATGACCTTTGGCAACTACGTCCTCTTCAACTTGCTTGTGGCCATTTTGGTTGAGGGCTTTCAAGCCGAAGTAAGGGCAGAGATGCAATTTTATTTGAGCTGCTTAGAGAATGAAACAGAGAGAACGAAACTAATTGAGCTCTGTTGTGCTGATGATACCAAAGCTGCCTACAAGAGAATAATCTGTACCATCCTGCCTGTGTGGTTTCTCCCCTCTCTCTCTTTATCCATCACTCTCTTTTCTTTCTTTCATAGTTGTCCTCCCATCCTCTGTCTTTCTCTCTATCTTTCTTGCTCACTGACTCACACACACACACACACACACACACACACACACACACACACACACACACACACACACACACACACACACACACACAATACTCTCCAGGGTAGGGATGTGTTTGATATCGTCTGCCATTCACAGCTGGTGAGCTTTTGTTGTTTAGTTTTCATCTTTTATCTCCAGCATCAGAGAGCACTTGCTCTCTCTCTCTCTCTCTCTCTCTCTCTCTCTCTCTCTCTCTCTCTCTCTCACACACACACACACACACACACACACACACACACACACACACACACACACACAGATACCCTTTGCCAAAGCCGTCTGCCTCCATCTTTCTGGCGTGAATTTTAATTAAATTCAGTAAAGCTTTATTGGCGTGACTACAGGAGATCGCTGCCAAAGCCATGCACATAACTCAACTAGAGAACACTGGAGATCCCCTCCGCCCGTCTGCCTCCCGCTCTTTGTCTCGCAGTCTTTCCCTCTCGACTTGCTCGTATTTTTCACTTTTACAACAGTGAAGAGAAAAGGAAGGTGACGATGATGAAGATTATGATAATAGTGGTGATCCCAGTGCTGTGTGTGTGTGTTTTTTAGGGTGATGCCAACAGATCTGAGACTGATGACGAGAGACAATCTCTCTCTTACGAGGAGGAGGAGAAGTTGAGAGAGCTGTACGCTGCAGGTACAAACTCTTACATCAACTTAGAACTGGACATGTAAATATAATCTCACCTACAATCACCTTAAAGGATAATTGTGGTTTATTACAGACTTGTGTCCTATTGTTGTAGTTTTGTTCACCTTTCTTAATGCTAATAATAAGATTGTACTCACCAAGTTAAAAGAAACACAAGCAGTCAGATGATCATACAGGTTTTAAACAAACCTCCAGGTGAACCAAACTTGATTTGAAGAGAAAACTAATTACCTAAACTTTCTAAACATCAATCACAGTTTACAGACCAGCTTCCTGGTTCAACTTTGACCTACCGTACTTGACATAGTTTTCCTGTTTAGAGGTCATAAGGCCAAGCTTCCACCCTCATATAATTTTGAAGGAACCCAAAAACTCTGTAAAAGTTTGTATTCACTTTGATACTTTTCCGTTTTATTCATTTAATTGTTATTGTAAAAATTTTTAATTCATTTAACAGCTGCATATATGGAGATCTAAAAGCTGTTTTCTAACATTGTTATCTATTCTGCCATGGATAAATACTGTCAACTGTTAAACTGTTCTATTTATTAATGTATTTAAAAACTTTTCTTGGCCTAAATATTGCCCATTTTTAATGACAATAAAAAATATTGTTTTTTAAATGTTAAAATTTCACTATGTGTATCATTAAGTTTTAAAATGTAAAATACACTTCAGGTCCTTAAATTCCTAAAACAAAAAAATTCTGTGGACATGACCTCTATGTCTTCATTGGTAGCTACAATCATTACTGATCATAACCGAGAATAAGTCCCAAGTTTTAATAAACTGGAATAATCCTTTAACAAAAATGTTTGTGACTGTCTGTTTGTGTGTGCAGAGCTTAAGATCCAGGCCATGATGCTGAGCCCCAATGGTCTCCTGAACCCAAAGGCCTCCATGCCCCACCCTCCTCCTCCACCCCTGCCGGTCATCACACACACTGCAGCCACGCCCACCATTAACTCCAACCAGTCACGCCGGGCGAGTGGCACGTCCATTGACATCAACAGCCTTGAGCCAAGGTCACCGGTGAGCCTTGGACACACGCAGTATTTTATCACCACATTAACTATCAGTAATAAAGTTGATTTAGAGAAGCACTCAAACAGGAATGTTAATATATTAAAAAGGAGATTAATCCAGGCCGAGCTGTGCTTTAAATATGATGAGAAACATCAGTTTCTAAATTCTAAATCTGGGGATTTGTGATTGTTAAAAGTTAAAAGCCAACAATATTAACAAAGAGTTGTATAATCTAAATGAGAAAAAAATAACATCTTAATGACCTTTAATTAAAGGTACCTTGCAGAGTGTTTACACTCAGTGTTTCTCAACAAATATTGCATTCTTAAAACCTGACAAATGACTTGAATGCATTTCCTTCCTCATAAAACATTCGCAAAACCAAATATTTTCTAACCAGCATTGTTTCAGCTGGCAGTCTTCTTGTTACGGGGCCTTTTGCTGGCACATTGCTACCACCAACTGTTGATCAGTTGAGTCACATAGCCCTTCTTTCAATTATAGACATAGCTTATATTTGAGGTAAATATCAGTTGCATTTATAGATGAAGAATTGATGTGCAGGCCCAGCTAGCAACTGATGAGATGCTTCCAGCTGAGGTAAGATGTTCTAAAACATTAGCTAACTTTGATATCCCAACCATACCCTAGAAAAAGTTGTATTTTTTTGTTTCCTGTTTTGTCTTCTTCACTGGTACTTAGGGTCTTCATGGGTCCACTCGGTTCCTAATAGCTGACTTCTGACCATAGACACAAGTCGGCCGGGTTCAAATGACAGTATTTGGTCTACAGCCTAACCGGGTCTGACTAGGAACCTGTTCTATTGACTTGTGTCTCGGGTCTGTGTGTCAATATGTCTAATACCCGAGTAGATCCAAGCAAACGTACTATCAGCTCTGATCATGTGGTGTGTCAGAATCATCACAGGAGAAAAATGTGTTTTTTGAGGCGTGACAGAGAGTGTAACCTGTGCAGTGCATCGCTGCTCTTTTCGACCGCCGCTGCCTGTTAATTGGTGGCACGCTGTCGCTGCTGTCAGTGTTGGTGTTCACTCCAGCTGTGGATGTTTGAGGGGTTGGCAGTGGGGATTTTCCACTAAAGATTTTTAATTTTTATGACATTTCAGGTGGTTGTACTAATTTGCGGTTTGTCTTTTGCTCGCAAAGTAACGTAGGTGCTTTTGACTGTCATCTTCTTTTTTTACGCTATAAGCACAGCGTTTTTGTCAGAACTCGAGGTGGATAAATATAATAATAATATCCTAAACAGCTTTTTCGTTCACCACATTTTACTTCTCTGTGTCTCACACGTTAGATTTGTTTTACGTCAAAGTCCTGCCCCCCTCTTCCTGTCCAGTTTGTCACGTGGAGTATTGCTCACTTGTCATTTGTTGATACAGCTTAGGCAGAAATTAGGAGCGTTTTTTTTGATGCAGTGGATCTCCTTGCTAATACAAACATGGCAGAATCGTTGTCACATGAAAATGAGATCGCATAGAGGCCCGAATCAAGATAGTGATGGCATTTCGGTTAATCGTACAGCCGTATTGTTTGTCCTCATGTGCAGGCTGATAGAGCACGAGATACAAACAAAATCAATCATTAAAACATTGCTCCACAGCACTGCTACTGGCCAAAAACTCCACAGGGTACCTTTAATCTGTGAAGAACAATAACTTTATGTGCATTTGAAAAGTAAGTCAGAAATCCAACCAGCTGTTGCTGTTGTCCGAAGCTGTCTTCACAGTCTCTGTGGGACAGTGCGCCAGAGAGCCGGCGCTCCAGCTGGACCAGCATCGGCCGAGCCCCCAGCCTCCACAGGAAGAGCCAGTCGGGGGAGATGGAGTCCCTGCTGTCCGACACACACACAAGCTCCAACCCCAGCAGCAGGGAGCAGTCTCTGGACCAGCCAGAGTACCTGCAGGTGCCCATGCTCCACCCGCCCGACTGCAACGGCACCACCTTTCACCTCCCTGACCACTGCTACGACGATGCTCCCCTGACCACACATTACCACAGCGATCAGGAAGAGGACGAGATTGAGGAGGTGCAGCTCTCTGCATTTGTGTTATTTATTTATTTATTTGCCCAGATGAAAAAATATAGATGTTAGGCTGTTTAAGTGGTTCATGTTAAAGTCACAAGGATCTATTATTTCCAGTTAAAACAAGTTAATAAAAGAACTTGTTTAGGCATGTTCAAAAGTTCACAAACTGCTGCTAATTATCTTGCGAAGGCATAAATTCCAACCTCAGTGTCCTCAGACACTTATGTAACTTTAAAAATGATTTAATTGCTAAATAAATAAAATACTAATACAACATGAGGTCTCTACTACAATTCAATGTTTTCCATCAAGTAAAATCCTTTTAATTTTATTGTAAATTATAAGAACATGAACACTGCATGAAGAAGTAATTTTATATTTAAGATTGTAAGTGTGCTCATATTGTCATGTCCAAATATATATGTGTGTGTGTTCCTTCCAGAGTTTATGTAAGAAGCTGAAGAAGATACTGGAGCCATATGAGCCTCAGTGGTGCCTGGAGCATGAAGAGTGGTCTCTCTATCTGTTTGCTCCACACAACCAGTAAATACACACACACACATACACACATACACACACACACACAGCCCCAGATACCCTCCTAGGTGGCTTAAACCACAGCATGTGTGAAAATTCACAGTTAAAGTGTGAAGGTTGCAGCCAAGGCTTACTAATACAATTTTCACTTTTATCAATTACATCTGGCCAAGTGGAAACCTACACGTTATGTTGACAAATGCATTGATGGAAGTGATGTAGGTGACGTGTGATAAGTGTAAATCTTATCACAAATGCAGGAGTAGCTGATGACGCTCTTTCCCTCTCTTTTTCTCTCTTTAGGTTCAGGTTGTGGTGTCAGAGGGTCATAGGTCACAAGATGTTTGATCATATCATCCTCCTCTTCATCTTCCTTAATTGTATCACCATTGCACTGGAGAGACCTGACATACAGGCCAACAGCATGGTAGCGCACGCACGCACGCACGCACACACCCACACACACACAAACACACGCATTCACATGTTTTTTTCTCTATACTTGTGAGGACCCTCTTTAACATAATGCATTCCCTAGCACAATTGCAACAAAATGCCAACCCCAGCCTTTAACCCAAATTTAAAGAGTTACTGCATATTTAAATGTGTTTTTTGATCTGTAAACTAAATGATATGACTGTTTTAAATCAGCCCTGAACCTGCGAGGCCAATGCTGAGAAGGGCGTAGTTACACTTTAATGGTTGTAATTTTGCACTGAAACTGTATTCATTTTCTGCTCTGGTCTAAATGTCCTCATTGTCAAGGATTAAAACTCAATCTCAGTCCTCACAAAGATAGAAGAACAAGATCACACACACTCAACACAACATAACACAACACAAGCTGTCGACTACAGCGTAGCTCATATGTTTGTTGCTGATGTAAGAGTGGTTTGGGAGTCATTACAAGAACTCGTGCTGTTCTCAGTATGTTTTTATTATGTTTCTACTACAGTCATAATTTTTTTCAGCTCATTATGTAACATGTTGCAGTTAGTTAGAGTCCAGAATCAAAGCTGAAGCTATTGGGACATGAAACCCTTAAATTGACAAATGTGCTTCTCTGTGTGTGTCACACTCTCACATCTATGTGTGTGTGTGTGTGTTTGTGTGTGACAGGAGCGGGTGTTCCTCAGTGTGTCCAATTACATCTTCACTGTGATCTTTGTGGGAGAAATGATGATCAAGGTAACCATAACAAGACATGTTTTCGCACTTCACTACAAAGTCATTTTCTCATCTTACTTATAAAATGGCAATTTTCTCCCTGGGTGGGGATCAGAATAGCTTTCAGTCTCATTTTATACCACATATTATTTCATTATTCCAATTATTTTTGCTGGATCTGTGTGTGTGCCTGTGTGTGTCAAGGTGGTAGCTCTGGGCCTGTACTTTGGAAACGGCGTGTACCTGCAGAGCAGCTGGAATATCTTAGATGGACTGCTGGTGTTTGTGTCGCTGGTGGACATCCTGGTCTCCATCGCATCAGCAGGTGGTAATCGAATCTTAGGCATCCTCCGCGTGCTTCGTCTGCTCCGCACACTGCGACCACTCAGGTGGGAGTACGGGAGATTTTCTCTTGTGTTTACTCCATTAATATTATCTGGTGTACTGATGTAGCATGTGTGTGTGTGTCGCAGGGTGATAAGTCGAGCTCCTGGTCTAAAACTGGTGGTGGAAACTCTGATCACATCTCTCAGACCCATTGGGAATATTGTCCTCATCTGCTGTGCTTTTTTCATTGTGTTTGGAATTCTGGGAGTCCAGGTAAACATTTATACTGTATATTCCCTGTTCATCCTCTGTTGGCTGAAGATAAGTCTCATTATTTTTGTTATTTTCACCCGGCTTAATGTGCCCAAACATCCAAAGCTTGTTGTCTTTTTTTTGCTGCAAGAAGAAACTGTTCACTGTGGTTCTTCTCAGAAAATGCCTTAGGTAATAAAAAGTGAAGAGAAAAATTGGGAAATGCAAATGAGCTGCTGATTATGCACCAGAGTCCCTGGAAGTAATTAAAAAACAATGGTTCAACTGCAGAGGGTTTGTGCTGAGAGTGTATTTTTTTAATCCGACTTTCACCTGGATTTTTGTATTATTAATTTCATCAATAAATTAACTTTATTACTCATTTATTTTAGGCCATTTTTGTATCCGTTTTTTAATATTCGAAACAAAATGATAAATGTTTTTAATAAAAACTTAAAAATAACAATCCCCAGTTGTACAGGATATAAAAGGAGGGATCAATAAGATTATCATGTTGTAAAACAGTGGTTCCTAATCTGGGGATCAGGACCCCCCATGGGGTCCCAAGATAAATCTGAGGGATCCCAAATAATTAAAAGTGTAAGAAAGAAAAAAATATTTCTGTAACACAAAAACATGTTTATTTTATTTCTATTGTAGACTAGTAATTGCTTTTCTTGTATTTTGATATACTGGATAGTTTCACCTTTTCAGGCCTCGAAATCCTTCAGAAATCCTTTATCTGTAATCTGTGATGGAACGCACATCCACATTGCTTCATTTTAAGGTACTAAGGTCTGTACTAAAAGCCATTCAATGTAAAGGCCTTCTGTAAGCTCTCCTTCTCTAGAGAATATACTAGTTTCCATTTTTGCAAATATTTCTGCAAATATTCAAATTAATTCTTGCACAGGAAATTATGCGTGATGAATGCTGAAGCTAATATTAACACACTGGCATGTATTTCTCAAAAACACACTAGCACTGAATTATCTTCTAATGAGAACACTCCATGCTGGAGTGTTTCTGTGCTTGTAGTGACTGTGAGACAGACTGGACCAGATGGTACTTGGATATCTTAGCTGTAACATACAGTGGGCCTGTAGGCACTTGCGGAGTAATTTACTGTACACCAATACATCAATCTTATCTCGCTCTATGAAGCTTTGTTTACATTACCTTGAGGTTACAGTGTTCTTTTATGTTTTTATCTGTGTGCACACATCTGTCTGTGTATGCAGCTGTTTAAAGGGAAGTTCTTCCACTGTGAGGGGCTCGATGTGAGTAACATCACCAATAAAACCCAGTGTCTGCAGACAGGATACCACTGGGTTCGACGGAAATACAACTTTGACAACCTTGGACAGGTTTGTCACACACATGTACACACATAGTCACACACACATCCAGGACTGACACTTGCTCCTACATACTGATTGACAGCATGACGCTGATTTATATGTGTCGCACTCTTCCAGGCGCTGATGTCCCTGTTTGTGCTGTCATGTAAAGACGGCTGGGTCAGCATCATGTATGACGGCCTGGATGCTGTCGGAGTGGACCAGCAGGTGAAGACACACACACACACACATACATACATACAGAGGAAGAGTGAGGTTGTGGGAAGTAAAAAAATGACTATCAGGGAAACATACAAACCATTCAGCCAGTGTATATTGTATTTCACTATGTTTTGGTTCTGTTTTGTGTCAGTCTCAGGCACCATTTGATCTTGTTTGTTTCAAGCGGAAAGGGGAAATATTTCAGGAGAGAAGGGAAGTGTAAGGGAAGAAAAAAGGCAGACGGATAAATAGATGTGAGTTGACAGTGCTTGCAGTTTCAGTGCTGACTCAGGATTTACATTGTCTTCTTGTTTATGCTCTCTCCTCTTCTCCTCTCCGCCCCTCCTCACCCTATCTCATCACTCTTTGGTCCTCCTCTTTTGCCTTCTTGTCCCCATGCTACCTCTCTTCTTCCATTTTTCTCTCTCTGTCTCTCTGCAGCCAATAAGAAACAACAACCCTTGGATGCTGCTGTTTTTCATCTCTTTCCTCCTCATCGTCAGCTTCTTTGTACTCAACATGTTTGTGGGCGTGGTGGTGGAAAACTTTCACAAGTGTCGACAGCAGCAGGAGGAGGAGGAGGCGCGGCTGAGGGAGGAGAAACGACAGAGACGGTTGGAGAAGAGGAGGAGAAGTGAGAGAGCAGGGGAAAGGGGGGGGGGGGGTGCAAGACATATAATACATGGCCAAAAGTATGTGTACAGTATGTGGTATGTGATTGTTGAACATGACATTTCACAACCATTGGAGTTAATATGCTGCCATAACAGCCTCCACTCTTCTAGGAAGGCTTTCCTCAAGAGTTTGGAACCTGGCTGCAGGTATTTGCTTCCATTCAACCACAACTCCATCCATTACTCCCAGTGTGCAATCCATTCTGTTGCTGGAGACAAACCTCTGCCACTCTAACCCATGTGTCAGTGTCCGCTGGACCCGTGACCAGGGCATCTTACTCGCAGCTAATGTGTGGATCTTTGCTTATATTTATTGATGATTTCCATGAATTTGATGTAGTGATGCCTTCACTAGTTATTGTTATTAGTTCTAGTTATTTGTCTTTACAGACATATAGCAAAACTAGTTTTTCTTGTTTGTTTATGTCACTTCTCCTTCAATGCCTGTAAAGGAAGAGATGGAATATTATGGTTTTACTTCTGCTAATATAATATGATACAAAATAAAGATAAAAGCATACTGTGTATAGTATTTACAAAAGTACAGCCATCTGTTATTGCCATCAATATTGGAAATATGGCTGTGAAAGAACAGATCATTTAAAGACTCGCCACCTCTGAAATGCTTCCAATGGACATTTAAAAAAGGAATGGAGATGTGACGGAGCCTTTGGCGCAACCGGAATGTGATGTTGCTTCATCCAGCAGACTTCCAGGATTGGTGAGGTCTGGCTCACATTCTTCCCAAAGGTGTTGAGATCAGGGCTCTGAGCAGGCCAGTCAGGTTCTTCCACACCAAAGCGGGAACCCTAAGGATATCCCTAGTTCAAACTTACACAAGACAGGGGCATCTACATACTTCTGGCCATATATTATAGAGGTAATGTTACACACACACATGATAAACCTCCTTTTTTCTGCATTCATACTGTATGAGTACATGCATAATTTCTGCCTATATTATGCTCAGAAACTCACTTAACGCTTCTGCACTTACACTCTGTTTTTTCTTTCTCTCTCTTGCTCTACCTCATCTCTGTCTCACTCCGTCCTTCTCTCTCTGCAGTGTAATCTCTAGTAGTGCTTTCCTCTTAGTCAGTTAACTGTCTGGCAGCAGACAGCGAGGGTTTCTGCCCAAAGACACCTTGAGGTGCCATGAAGTGTGTGTGTGTGCGTGTGCATGATGGATAGGACTGAATTCCTGAGGTGGCACTTTTAGTCTGTACACACACACACATGCACACTCACACACACAGCAGTGCGCCACTTGGCACCCACTTCATCAGTGACTTCATAGGCCTTATCATATTTTTCTTTCAGAAGCATTTTAATGACCGTGTGTATGTGTGTGTGTGCGTGTGAGACACAGAGGCCCAGGAGAAGCCATATTACGCTGACTACTCCCCATTGCGTCGATCTATCCACACCGTGTGCACCAGCCATTACATGGATCTCTTCATCACTATCATCATCTTCACAAACCTCCTCACCATGAGCATGGAGCACTACAACCAGCCTCAGGTAACCATGGCAACACCTTCTACCACCTGCCCTAGAACCATAGTAATGAAGCGGTATGCGGTGGTACAGTACAGCTACAGTGGGGTTTTTGAAGTGTGTCTCTGTGTCTGTGTGTCTTGCAGTACCTCGAGGAGATACTGAAGTACTGCAATTACGTCTTCACGGTGGTTTTTGTCATCGAGGCCATTCTCAAACTCATCGCTTTTGGCCTGCGTCGCTTTTTCAAAGAGAGGTATTCAAGCTCTCACATGAATACAAAGACACTCACAAACATACGGCTTCATCCTTAGAGAAACTGAAATGATTTGTGTGTGTGTGTGTGTGTTTGTGTCAAGATGGAACCAGCTGGACCTCGCCATTGTGTTGATGTCCATCATGGGAATCACGCTGGAGGAAATAGACCTGAATGCTTCCCTCCCCATCAACCCCACCATCATACGCATCATGAGAGTCCTACGGATAACAAGAGGTACACGCACAGAGACACAAACACAAACAACACACAAACACGATGATACGTTGGCTGATAAGAGCTGACACATTACAATGTTTCAGTGTTGAAGCTGTTGAAGATGGCTACAGGAATGAGAGCTCTGTTGGACACAGTGATTCAAGCTCTGCCTCAGGTAAGAGGCAGCACTGATGCTGTAAAATATACAATGTCTCTTTAACTGCTAGCCTGCTTTCCAGATCTGAAGAATTGCAGACAGCTTGTTTTATTTAGCGATGTATCAGGGCTGGCACTGACTGCCTCCCACATGATTCACTACCATCAGTGATTCCCCCAAGAGACTGTTCAGTGTTAAACTAATGACACCAAATAGCCACCAAACAAGCATGAAGACATCCTCATGTTTAGTTAAAGCCTAATTGCTGATCCTTAAATTGATCAGTGTGGCTGATAAATCGCTTCACAGCTGCTTTGGTGCGATTGTTTTGCTACGGGGTATCTGTGAGTAGATAAAATATGAACCAGAAAGTCCAGTCTGAAAGCTTATCACACACAAAGACACCACACAGCAATTTATTCTCCTTTGAGGCAGGATTGTAAAACTCTGCCAAATTATCACAGCAGCAGTATTTTTCCCCTCTGTTTCGATACTCGCGAGGTGAAGAGAAAAATTAGCACAATGCTACAAGCTACACACAACCAAAGTATACTACCGGATATGGACAGTTGCACATATCTGACTGGCCAAAGCATTTCCAGATGACATTGCTCTGCGATGCGGCAAAAGCGATTTGTGAGGCCTGGTTCAAGTTTTTTTTTTTTTTTTTTTGCTGCAGCTCCTGTCTCATTGAGGATGCTGCGTTTTTTGATGCAGTGTTGTGAACGAGACATTCACAAGCAAGGACTAAACCATCAACTGCACATGTAACTGTCTTTAGACACATTAGTGACTTGGCTCCGAGCGTGGCAATGTCGTTTGGACCGTCAACCACTTTGGGTCCAGTCTGACATATCTCGACTGTTAGATGATATTGATGGTCCCAAGAGGATGAATCGTAATGACTTTGGCCCCCTGCCTTTTCCTCTAGTGCCACCATGAGGTTTATATTTGTGCAGTGTGAAATATCTATTGGATGGACTGCTATGAAATGTGGTTCACACATTCATGTCCCCACAGGATGAACTGTAATAACTTCTGTGATCCCTTAACTTTTCATCTAGCACTATCACCAGGGCAAAATTTTAATTTGTCCAATACTTTGGTTTATGACCAAATACATGCAAAACTAATGACATTCTCATCAGCCTCAGCTGTACTTTGTTTTAGATACTAATGACAAAAGGTTAGCATGCTAACACGCTAATCTGAGGCGGTGAACATGGTAAACATTAGTGCTAAATATCAGCTTATTAACATTGTGAGCGTGTTATCATATTGACATTAGCATTTAACTCAAAGCACTGCTGTGCCTACAGCCCCTCGTGTGACTCTTAGACTTCAGTAGAGGAAGGGGAAGGCTTCAGGAAGGATCTACCACAGCCCCTGGGCTCAGTGGACCCTCAGGGGACCCTACCACAAATGAGAGAGTAGAGAGAGAAAGGGGGAGGGCGGGTGGTGCACGCTAAATGAGAACAAACAGGTATGCAGGGCAAGTAGACATTTATAAACTGTTTGCTCCTGAAATGCAGCTAAATTATATACATTTTAATTTTTCCTTCCAAATTTGAATGAGTAATTCCAAAATCATAGCGCACTATCCCTCCTAGATCCCATGTTTGTCTACGCAGGTGTTCCAATAAACCAGCAGGAATCTTTAGTGCAGCAAAATACCTATGATCCTTCACTCTTTTCCCACCCACGAATAATGCCAGTTGTCTTTGAAGTGACAGATCACTGCTGGGTATTGAACCCAGGTCTTTGCAGTGGTGTCCGGCTGCTTTTGCCCCTGCGCTCCATCAATAGGTTTATCCGTCATCTAATTGGACATCTACATACCTCCTACCATGGGGGAAGGCAAGTCAAGTCCCTGTGAATGGCTTTGTAATTAGAATAAACTGGCACGTTTGTGATTCATGAGGACTGGATCCAGGCTATGAAAGTTCACCTCTGTAACTAAAATCTGAGATATGATTCAACTCTAGGTATCATGATGGCTCCTAATAGTTTATATTAAAAATCAATGCAATAAGGCTTCTCTGTCTATGGCCCCTTTCTATCTGTTTGCATGTTTGTGTCTCTCTCGATGTATACTGTCTTTTTTTCTGTGTATCATACACTGTATATATCTGTGTGTGCGTGTAACATGTCTGTCTAGGTGGGGAATCTGGGTCTGCTCTTCATGTTGCTGTTCTTCATCTATGCAGCTCTGGGAGTTGAGCTCTTTGGAAAACTGGGTTAGTGTGTGTGTGCGTGTACGAGCATGCATGCGCGTGGGTTAGCGTGTGTGAGTTTGTGCGTGCACGTGAGTGTGTGCATGCGTATAAATCGGTGTGTGTGTGTGTGTGTGTGTGTATGCCTCAGCTGACACTGGTGAGATAGCCGTGGATTACGTAACATGCATAAATTTCGTTGTGTTACATACATTAATTGTGTCAATTTAGAATCAGTGTTCTAATCTACACACAATTCTCTTTCTTCTCTCCCCTCGCCTTCCTCTCCCACACTTACTGCCTCTAATACTCTTTTCCTCTTTTCATCCTCTTTCAGAGTGTTCAGACGAGAACCCATGTGAGGGTCTTAGTCGCCACGCTACCTTTGACAACTTTGGCATGGCTTTCCTCACACTCTTCAGGGTGTCTACCGGGGACAACTGGAATGGGATTATGAAGGTTATTTCTCTTCCTCTCCTTTTGCTCAGTGGGAGCTTTTAAGAAGACGGATAGACAACCGAGTCCATGTTGTCTGTGCATATGAGTGTGTCTCAAAGCATCGGTTATGATGAGACAGGCGCTGCATTAAGCCGAGAGAAGATCACTGTTTTTATGACAGACTAAGAGCTGCTGACATTAGAGGGTTAGGAGAGTGTGTTATTCTTCTGTGACAGGCTCAAGGTCTTTTCACACCCAGAGCAACATCTCCTTCTGTTGGAGAAGAGAGGAAGTGCAACGTTGTGCATTAATAAATCACCTTAAATCCCTTTTATCAACTATGAGTTTTCTTGATTGCTTCATAATCTCTATCCTCCACTCTTACCCTCGCCGTCCAGGACACGTTGCGAGAGTGTCGCCCGCAGGATCGCCACTGCCTCACCTACCTGCCACTGATTTCTCCCATTTACTTCGTCACCTTCGTCCTCACGGCTCAGTTCGTGCTGGTCAACGTGGTCGTAGCCGTTCTGATGAAGCACCTGGAGGACAGCAACAAGGAGGCGCAGCTGGAGGAGATGGAGGAGAGGGAAGAGAGGAGGGAGAGGGAGGAGATGAAGGAGAGGGAGGAGGCCAACCGACGCCTCAGTACTGCGTCTATGGGCGGAGACCTGGGGCCAAATGTGGACACACCTGCTCAGGTAACGGACAGAGTGCGTGTTCACATTTCTGCATGTGTGAGAGGGAAGGGAGTGGAGGTGACAATAACGATGACAGCGGTGGTGATCTCATGTGGCAGGTGCAGGTTGAGGATGAGGAGTGTTCCCATGGCAACCTGCTGAGCATGGGACGCATGCTGTCTCTCCCCAGCGACAGTTACGTTCAGCCACTCAGATGCTCCCCTTATCCTCCCAATGGCCATGAAGCCCACTTCGGCTACAGCTACTCAGGTAATTTGGATGTTTATAGCCAATTAAATTAAGGAACAGCGTTTACTGTGCTATAACCACTAACTGATTGCTGTAAAGATTATTGCTTCCATAAATAGCATAGAAGGCAATTGAGATGTGATGTGGTACAACGAGAGGCACTGTTATTATAGACATTATTAAGAGGGAGATATTGTTTAATATTAGTGACAAATTGGTAGGACTAGTGTATGCCTTTTTTACCCCATTACTGCTGGTCCCTTCCCACCCTTAGTTTTTTCACTTGTGACATCACACTGGGGGGCACTGTAGAATAGCTTTGTTAAAAGTGCAAATTCATCAAATCAAAACAGTGTAACACTGAGTTTAGTCTTATCTATGTGTACAAGTTAAAATCAGATAAATGACTAAAAATGACACTAGAAAGTAATAAACAGAGAGGGGGAAAGCCCAGAAAAGGACCTCCACTTATATTATACTTTATAAATCAGTACTCACAATCACAAAGATATACTGTGTGTAGTTTATGACATAAATAAATAATTATAAAACCCAGGTTGACGTATTTTAATCATCTTGTTTAGGAATTATATATTTTTATAACTATCAACAAATCCCATGAATAGACCAAAAACCAGCGATGTGTTAGTCCGTCTCTCAGTACTTTGAGACGTCCCTACCCTGTTTATGGCACTCAGCTCCACAGGCCCATTCATTCCAACTGATTTAATGTATACTTTCATTTGTTAAAAAATAGTTGAATATTCCCTAAAACAGCAGGGCACTGTAGTCTTTAGCAAACATTACTCAAACAGGAGTGTTATTTGTTGGGGTCTATTTTCAGCTGTGGATTAATACATATTGGGTGCTCCAGTGAGTGTTTACAGCAGCAAGACGGTGTGTGTGGGACTGACTCAAAATAAACTACAATGTTTATTTTCACAGGGATGAAGGAACATGTCACCCAGTGCAACAGTGTGGTTCATTGATGTGTTTTTGGACAAAAATGGAGCTCTATGGCACAGAGGAATAAGCTATATCAGACTGTGGATGCACAGACAATACTTGTTAATAGGCTTTGGGATACATTTACTTTGGGAAATATTGTAATATTAATTATATTGACCTCTGATCTCTAATCGTATGAAGACTGTCTGGTTGAGTAAGAGTGAATCTGTGCATTAGTTTTAAACAAGACATCAAATAATCTTTTAATTTTTCCTTTTGTGTCGTATGTTGGATATAAAAGTATGTATTTGGAAAACATTAACATCATTGAAGTTTCTGAAATAAAGGAGTTTGTAGGGTGCATGGATGTGAGGAGAACCAGCTTTATGTTTTACCGGTGCTTAAATAATATCTCTAACAGCAAAATGTCTGCACAATTCTTGTTTTCAGCACTTCCCTCTTTAGAAATACTATATCTTATTCAGATTTTTTCTTTTTATCAGTGTGTCTGTGTGATCTTTGCCACATTATTTTCTGCAGGCTCCATGTCCTCTCTGGGCTCCAGTGGAGGCGGCTCACTGCTGCAGGTTCCAGGAGCTCTGCCGGCCATCAGCCATGCTTCACTGGGGTCTGGACGCAGCTTGAGGCCAAAGATCTGCCTCAGCACCTTTCAGAGCATCGACAGACACTCCCCGCACAGGCTCAGTCCGGCTGACAGCATAGAGGGATACAGGCTTAGTCCGGCTCACAGAATAAACAGACACAGACTCAACTCAGCTCACAGCATAGATGGATACAAGTTCAGCCCGTCCCATCGGATAAACAGACACAGACTCAGCTCTGCTCACAGTATGGATGGATACAGGCTCAATCAAGACCACAACGCAGACAGACCTAAACTCATGTACAGCCACAGTATAGACAGACATCCCTCACTCAGATTGAGTCCCACCCACAGTGCCAGCAGACGTCCTTCTCATTGGCTCAGTCCTGAAGACAGTTTAGACAGAAACAAGCTGAGTCCCTCCTACGTTCCAGATAGTTCAGTCCTGAAGAGACCAGCATCCTTCCGCACTGCAAGCAGACAGTTACGGAGACAGGTGTGTTATTATCACTCTTCTCTTCTTCTTCTCTTGTCTTTGTCTCAAATGTTTACATTTTTGACCATTTTCAAATGCATGCTGTACAGTTTTAAATTTTTAAATTAATTTTTACTGCCATTCTATGCATCCATTGGTTTTCATTCCATATAGTTGAAAATCTATTAGCAGACTCTTGAATATGCTTGCGTTGTGTGTTTTGTCACAGTGATACAGTACAGACTTCAATCTGCAATTAAACTGCATCAATACACAATGATAATGTAGCTTTCACAAGGATTTATGCAGACCTAACTGCTAATTGATTTTTATGCTGTATGGAAATGAATGGAAACCAATTGATGCCTGGAATGACAGGAAAAATACATCCAAGGACCTAAAACACAACAGCAACATTTGCAAAAACATATGTTTGTTAAAGGTTGATGAGATGACGTTTTTTTTGTAAAACATTCAAGTCCATCTGAATATGACACTCACATACCTGTATGTACATTGAAAGAGTTATTGGTTGCTATAATTGTTTCTCCTCTCCATACTGATGATACTGTACAACATGGAGGACAAAATCTACAGTCCTCATTCTGTGCAAAAATTCTTCAATTTCAAAGTTCAGATGCAGCTGATATAAGCTGAGTTAGACAAATCAAGTGGGTATCTTCCAAAATTAAAGTCTTTTTAGTATGAAATTCCCTTTTTGTGTTTCCCTGGAAAGTGTTTTCTTGTTGAGCTGCTGTGGAGGAATATTTCCTGGTAGTTGCATATAGATAGATATAAGAAAATACCCACTTTATTTGGCTCAGGAACTCAGACTGCTGAAGACTCGTATTATCTTCAAATGAACTTAAGAATACATAAATATAAAGAACAAGGACTTTGGATTTTGTCTCCCATGTTTTACAGTGTAGTCGCGCTAGGAAGGGATTGCTTCATGGACAGGAGCAATGATTACAGTGAGCAATAACTCTTTAAATGCAGTTTAAGATCCTTCAGAATTCCCTATCTCGGTCTGTTGTGTACTGGATAATAAACTCTTATAAAATTGTACTTCTGCACAGGGTCAGGAAGTAATGATTTTTGGGTTTATAATTAGAAAAAAAGACTGAAAGTGGTTGTCACCATTCTGTATTTGTGTTTTCTGCAAGCATTATTGTTTAACTTTGTTAAAGTTGCAACAGACTGCATTTGTAAATTGTGATCTTCTGTTGCAATTGCCAAGTTTTCTCATAATGTATTTTTTATAAAACATTTTCAAATTTATTTTACTTGCACAACCCAACACACAATGAAGCTTGTGTCGTCTATGTGTGTCTGCAGGAGGCTGTGCGCTGTGACTCTCTGGATCAGAGCGGTTCAGCTGACGATCTGGCAGAGCCTCACCTCACTGTGCCCGCCGTCTCGCCGCCACGCCAGCGATCGTCCAGTGTACACACACTGAAATATTCACACCCCCAGAGGGTCATCTCATGCAGGAGCCACAGCCGGAGCCACAGTGAAACCAATGGACAAGAACATGTACCTGAGCAGACCATCTGCGGCTCGCAGCCAGAAACAGATGTCGAGAAGAGGCCTGTCAACCCGCAGAGCCTGTCCAGTCTGAAGGTCCCCAGCGGTGAATCCACCTTATCAGCGCCGCTTTGTGGCTCCAGAGCGGCCAGCCCCGGCCCCCAGTTAGACGACGCTGACGAGGAAGTCAGCCGCATTAACAGTTCTGTTCACACACACTCACACACACAACCTCCTCCCAGCTCCTCACACAAAAGCAGACACCTTACCCCGAGCCCCGGGGAGCACAGGAGCCGCCTCAGCCAATCAGTGTCTCCGGTGTCGGGCAAGAACAGGAAGCAGAGGATGAGTCCGCCGCCAGGAGAGGAGCCAGTTACTATGGCAACCCAGCTGATGGACAGCAGTGTTGATCTGAGAAGGCGGACTCTGTCATTTGATGCCACAACCCCCTCTCCTAATCAACCAGAGGGAAGTTCTGTGGATGACTAAACAAACTCAGTGACGCTGGATTGGTTATTCTCTAAAGTGGAGGAGCCTGATGTGCTGCTGAAGCACACGAGAGGGGCGGGAGCTGCAATCCAAAACAGGAAGGATACCTGATTCCTCTTTTGGGCCCCGCCCCTCGCCTCGTCCTGTTCAATCACAAGATTTTCACAGGGTGTGTAAGCAGAACTCTTTCAGACTGTGTGTGTACGGGTGTGTATGTGTTCAAAGATGCACACAAGAAGATGTTTCCTTTTCTTCTATCATAGTTCTAGCTTTAGTTCAGACATAGTAGTCACCCCCCTGCTATATTTACTCAAACACTAACCTTCCCCTTGCTTGCTCTCCTCCTTCTGCCCTCACTTTCATCCTTTTCCCTGCACCTCAAGCCTTGGTCAGAGTACAAAACAAAATTACCCTAAAGGTGCCGTATGGATTAAGTTACAGACTGATCTGCTTATAGACATGTTGACAGATAACACAGCCAGGGACTGCAACTAACGATTATTTTAATTATCAATTAATGTGCATATTACTTTCTTGATAAATCAATTCATCTGTTGCTCTATAAAACATCAGAAAGAATGGAAAAAGGTTCATCATAATTTCCAAAGTGACGTCTTAAAATCTTCAAATAGCTTTTTTTGTCCCACCAAAGTCCAGTATCCAAAGATATTCAGTTCACTATAATGTTTGACAAGGAAAAAGCCACAAATCTTCACATTCAAGAGGCTTGAACCATCAAATATTTGGCATTTTTGCTTGAAAACTGCTGTTTTATTTTATCAATCAACCAGTTTTTTCAGCTCCACACACAGCATCTCGTTCAGTCAAAACCCCTAATTTCTCGCTCTGCAGTGCAGAAATTAGTTTATGTTTACAAAATATATAAAATTCAAAATTTATATGTAAATGCTTAATTTGTAATCGCACGCTTATATAGATTGGTGCAGGCACATTTTATCAGACTTATTCCTCCAAAAAAACAAACAAACAATCAAAAATAAAAGTGTACAGCAGCTTGTTAAAAGTGGAGCAAAATGAGAATCTTCGAGTGGGAGTTTTTGTTTTTTAATATGGCTGATCTTCCTATTTTTCCTACCTCTTAACCTACAGTAAACTGCCACTGGAAGTTGCTTGATCATTCTCGGACTGCAGTCAAACATGGACATCTTTGTGATGTTTGAGAAACCTCCCACGCCTGAATCCACCCAACCCTGACAGTCAGAAAAAAAAATCAATTTGCGCTTAGAGCCTCTGAGTTAAAACCGTGTAGTGTGACCTAGGCTTTAGTAGTTTCTACCTCGCTTCTTTCCTGATCCCACCCATTTGAATGTTCAGTCAGCTTAGTTTCTCACCCCCTCCACTTTTCTCTGTCTTAGTATTCTCAGGGTAGAGGTAGTTCAGACCACGCAGGTGAGTATGAAGCATGTGATCAGAGGTCTGCAGAGTTAGATTGCCCCCTGCTGTCTGAAGCTGGAGCTGGCCCGTCTCTCCTGACGTTCGAAGAGATTATACTGCATGGGTGCCGGGTGAAATTTAGACAGGAGCAGCTGTACAGAAGGGCTTATTCAGGTGATACAATGGTGTAAAACTTTGTAGAAAAAAGGCTAAGATTATATTTTATTAACACAGCAGCGATGACGTGAGAACTACAAAGGTGAATTTATACATTTTTGAATGTCAGTGTATCTGCTGGCGCTGGTGATGATGGATGATGATGATGATATCAGCTTTATAGGATGTTGATTATAATGATGATGATGATGATGATGACTCTGGATGATGCAAATGTTCATAATATTGTATAATGTTCCTGCAGAATGAAAGCAGGGAGTTATATACAGTAAGCTCACCTGCAGTAACATTATTGGACAGTGCTGGAATAAAACCACTTCCTGTCTGACTTTCATTTGACTCCATAACCTCGCTTCTAAATCTGTCCTTTCCCCCTGTATAAAGAGGTAAGAAGAACACAGCATGAGCCACTTAATCCAAAAATAATGCTAACACACAGCTGCTGCCTGCTGCTGCTAATGAATTCAACATAACTCCAGTAAGCTATCTAATTATGGTCCTTCAGCAGATGTTGATTAATGTGCCACGACACATTCTTGGATCCTGGTCTCAATACATAACTATATTAAAAAAGAGTCACACGTTGCAAGAAGTGAAGAGGAAATTATTTAAAGACGATGTGAACAAACAAAGGCAGACTCACAGCTCTGATGGTAATGGTGGTGGTGGATAGATTTTATTTTTCATTTTACCACTTCAGCATATCACAATAAAATATTTAATCACATGAATATTTCACACTGCAACACTATAGCATTCAGAATGCATTAAGCTGTCCTGCCTTTATTTCCTTGCCAAGAAAATGTACCAATTTCTGCAAGTTCTGCCACCCTCACTTGCTTCCTCACAATCTATTGGTCAAGCTGCCTGTCTGTCTCAATTTCAGCCAATGGGAGGCCACAGGTCTGCAGGGCAGCTTGTGATTGGTCAGACTGACCGAGGGCAAACAGAAGAAGATAAACGGAGCTACACAGCTTCACTGTCCTCCATATTTCCTTCACTAAAGACCTTGTATCCCTTGATAAGGCAGATGGAGCATCATCACTGATCTACATCTATGTTAATCTGCACCTCACCATTTGAACATGCAGTCAAGGTGTGTGTATGTGTGCTTCCAGGTGTATATAGGCTACATGTGTTTGCAGGTGTTTGTGAGTACAGCTGTGTTTTGCGTGCTTCGATATCTGTGTGTGTGAGTGTGTGTGTATGAACAGAAGACAGTATTCTTGACACAGAGAGTTACAACTAACTAAGCTGAGCCAGCAGTTGCCATGGTGAAAATAGATCATACATCACATGACCCAAAATCCCGCCAATCCCAGGAGAGGATGGAAAGCCACTAATCAGCGAGGCAGGAAGCTGTCCGTGCCCGCGTCGTATGCAGTCTCGTTCAACTCACACCTCCTCCTTCTTTCTTTCTTTCTTTCTTTCTGTCCGTCTGTCTATCTCTAGAAGGCAGGAGCCATGGGTCTCTGCTGTGTGAGTTTCTGGGGGTCCAGGGTTTCAGTGAAGGGCGGGGCTTGATAGGGGTTGGTGGTTACTATGGTAGCTCCGTTGGCGATGGGGTAAGGTGTGGCTCTGGCGTTGCTGGGGGCAGGATCCAGGTGTTGCCATGTGAACAAGTTCGTGTTGCTGCCGGTTAAGAAGCGCCGCAGTGCACTCAGCGTCAGTACAGCCTGTTAGTAACACACACACACACACAAACACACACGATTAGCAAATTGAAATTTTGACCTGATGATGGCACTAGATTAAAATTTAAGGGATCACCAAAGTCAGTAGGATTCATCCTCTGGAGACCACGAGTGTCTGTACAAAGGTTCATGGCAATCCATTCAATAGTTGCTGAGATATTTCAGTCTGGACTGAAGTGGAGGACCGACCGACATAGACTAGAGCCACTCCTCTAGCGTGGCTTAAAAACCCCGTAATCTAGGGGTTTTAGGAACTTTGTGAGGCTTTGGTTCTAGGTTCCTCCTTCAGTGTCCACTGTATACAGCATTTACAAACTGGGACATGTGGATATACATCTGGGGCTGGCACAAGCTGGTCTGTGGCCCAAAATGAAATCCAGCGTGTCGAATCACTTCACAGTTTTGTGATCAGATCTATTGTGATCCATCAGTTTTCTATAATCTTGTTATAATCCTTTAATTATTTTCCTGCACTTTGGCTGTATGTTGTATTTGAATCTCTGCCAGACACTAAGAAATCTTCTGGTTCATCTTTTCAATGGTAATCTCTGACTCCTTCACTGAATTGCATTGTTCTCCTATTCGATACAGATTCAGTCGTAAAATGTTGGTTACTGTTTGTTGTAGTCATCCTTGTTATGATGTATGAACACATCTGCTCGCTTAATCACAGTGCCAACGGCATCTCATGAAAGTTCCTGGAACTTGCATTTATTATTACATCCTGAGCAGTGCCAAAGTTCCAGGAATACGTCTCCAAAGTGAACAGAACAGTGGAAACAAAAACAAATGTTTACCTGTTACATTACATTTCATCAAGTTCCTGTAGTGGAAAAGAGATATTACATAAACCTGGACACCTGCACAGTTTGGTTAGAAGTGTTACTCAAAACAGAAAGAAGGAGGATTGAAGAAACTGGAGCAGCTGAGTACAAAAGGTTTAGGTGACTTCGGAAAACTGTTCTTAAAAGAAAAGTCCTGCGATTTAGTATTGTACTTTCATAACATTGGTGGACTTTCTAAGGCAGATTTGTGTTAAAAGTTAGTCTCACTCTCAACCCAAGCTGAAACAACCCTAATGACATCACTCAGGTAATGTCCTCAGACATTAGAAAGCCAGAAGATATTACACAACTGTTTTCACAGGCTGAGTTGTCCTCCTCTTGACTAGTAAACCAGCTTTAATGTGTAAAATCAATAGACTTCCCCAAAGATAAGCCAAAGTAAAAAGAACATTGATTTCGTTTTCTGTCACATTATAAATCCTCTGCAGAAGAATGTCGGAATAATTTATCACAGAAAAAAAAAAAGATTTGACAGAGTAAAAAAATCTTTTGTAATTGTGCTTCCTTGACACAATTACAGCTTAACCTCTCCACATCCTCTTGACAGTGAGATGAATGGCTGCTGTAGGTTCGGTGGTAAGACTGTTTTAACAGGCTCCATTGAGTCATCAATGAATAATAAATCAGTCGGTTTCTGTCTGACTGGCAATGTTTTCTGGCCCTGCAATTCTTTTTCTTTAAAATTTTTTACTTAACCAGGGAAGTCTCGCTGAGAGCAGCTCTTTTTCAGGAACACCCTGTTCATATCGGCACAGTTACACACATTCACACCTGGTAAGCAGAGCCGCAGTCGGACCTGTCAGCCACTGAGCAGCTCAACTGGAGCAGCTGGGGGTTAAGGGCCTTGCTCAACACCTTAGTGGTTGTAATGAAGGACGTGCAAGTGCTGCTCTTTCACTTTCCCCACTGAGATTTATCCTGCTGTTCAGTGGATTGAACTAAAAAAACTCTAACCTCTAGGCCACCACTGCCCCACAAATTCATTATAGTATCGATTATAGTAAAGACATTAAACACAAACAAATCCATGAGAAGTGAAAACTCTGATTGAGTATTTGGCAATTATTCGTCATTATTGCTTGTTTACTTTCAGTGGAATTATATCATAATAATACGATCATACTGTGAGATAATTCTTTTAAAAACTTAAATTAAAATTAATGATTCCAAGCAAAATTATAACATAGTTAGTTTTTTGTTTTGCACATAAGAAGAGTTTCTTCTGATGCAAAACAGTGGGTCACTGCACATTGCATTGAGCATAAATTTGATTACCTTATATGGGATAAATTGCATATACATACATTACATACATATATTTCAATATTGGAAAAACATTTAATATACTCTATATTTTCATATAAACTTCAACCATATCACCCAAATGCCAATTCTACTATTAAACTAGTGTCACTGAACGAAACCCTACATGACGAACTTTCAGACATGTGAGTGTGTGTGTGTGTGTGTGTGTGTGTTAGACTAGAGAGAGGGTGGGAGGAGTCCTAGGCAGGAGCCTCTGCTTGTCCTCCATGAAGGAAATGCTCTTAAATCTGTTCATTGCCAGCAGACACTGATAACCCTGGAATACACACATACACACAAACATGATGATGATGATGATGATGATGATGATGAACACCAACACACACGAGTGGACACACAGACGGAGGACAGGTTCACACACATACGTATAAACATACAGACCCAGGTAAGGATGGAGAAGAAACAGAAAGCGATGGTGGCCCGGGCGGCGTCGGAGCCCTGGGCCAATGGCAGCTCATCTGGAGAGGTAGCCTGCCACTGATTGGCCAGAAAACAGAAGCCAACGAACCACAGGAAGCTGGCAAGACCTGGAGGCGGGACACAGAGGGGTCAGAAAAGGTAATGTGCCTCATCTTTTAAATCTTTTCTTAAAACTTTACTTTTAATCGGGGAGCTTATCCTGATTTTACAGAATATTACTTCTTTTTTTTTTTTTTTTAACTTGAATTATCTTTTATATCCTTTATTTTCTTAAATATCTTTGTTTCATGACATTGTTTCAATTGCTGCTGTTAACAATCATACTGGCAAAACTTTATAACTGTATCCACTGACACTCTATAAGTGAAAATCATGTGAACAGTAACAACAAATCTAAGAGTCGACAGTCATGCTAGCGGCTCTGTGAGACTCTACTTGTGCACAGCATTGCTTTGAGCTAAATGCTAATGTCAGCATGCTAATATTTGCTTATTAGCACTAAACACAAAGTCCAGCTGAGGCTGATGGGAATGTCATTAGTTTTGGTTTGTCATAAACCAAAGTTTTGTACAAGTTTTGTACAAATATAACTGATGATGGCGCTGGATGAAAGGTCAGGTGATCACCAAACAATACAATTTATCCTCTGGGGACCATGAATGTTTGTACACCATTTCGTGCCAATCCATCTAGTAGATGTTGAGATATATCAATGGATATGTGAAAACTTTGACATGCTGGTGGCGTTAAAGTAAAAGTAAAAGGGGATCTTGTCATGTCGTCAGATTGAGGTCGCCAGACGCCCAGCAGAGACTCCAGGAAGTTTCTGCACCCGGCCAAGAAATAGTGCCGCACATTAACCAAAGTAAAACCATAATGTGTCGTTTTTACGGTTTGGTTTTCATCTGGATTAAACAGAGGAGATATAACGTGGTAGTTTTAGCTGGTAGGTGGCTTTTGATACCATTCAACAGAGCCATGCTAGCTGTTTCCCTCAGTTTCCAGTCTCTGTGCTAAGCCAAGCTTCATTTGTACTGTACAGACATGAGAGTGGTATTGATCTCCTCATCTAACTCTCAGCAAGAAAGCAAATGTGCGTGTTTCCAAAAATGTCTTTTCACGTTGCTCTCAGGACTGGCACGTATCACACATTAGGGATTATTTTATTTCTTTTATTCAACTGGATTTTGTCTTACGTCTTTACCTTATTCTATTTTTAATCAGGTACAGTTTTATGTCTTTCATATACCTGAATTTTTTTTCATTTGCTTTAAATATTGTTGGGTTTTTTTGTAAATTTCTCTACATATTTTATAATATTTGTCCATGATATTTGTGTGCATATGTACCAGAGAAGACAAGGTCCAGCAGGACAGCGCGTCTTCTGTCCCTGACGCTGCTGATGGAGGGAAAGTAAACGTCCAGGATCAGGAAACAGATGCTGCCGAGGAAACAGGCCACGCCCACAGTGACACCGTAGTTACAGGCATCAGCGTTGTTGTTGAAGACGCAGAGCAAACGCTCGCTGCCGATGTTGATGTAGCCCTCGTTCACGATGCAGCTGAACACCACCATGGAGAAAACCTGCAAGACACGTGGGGCCGGTTTATTATCTAACAGGCAGAAGAGAATGAACTCACACTGGAGTATGAATGCCTTTCATTCCTCATACATGCCACACACCAGTACAAACATCAAGATACAAATATAATATAATTATGTAATACTTTTAAAGGGTTAGTTCACCCAAATTACAAAAAACAAACATTAAAACATATTTTCACAATTACCCCTATATGTGATACATATCTAGCCATGCAGATAGTTTTAGATTTATCTGGTAAAGTTTTACTCATTTTGCAGTAATACTAAGTGCTGTAGACTCGGTTGTTACAGAGCAAACTAAGTTTTATTAAAGGGTCAGATCACGGAAATTACAAAACATCTTCCCACTTGCTCTTAATGGCATTGAGCCACGCAGACAGTTTCAGTTTTATTTGCAGAGATTCTTTAATATCCACCACCGGGGGAAAACTGAAGAGCAGCGTGTCTTTCCAGAAGCAATATTCTGGTAACTGTTGATAATCCAAAGACCTCACTGTATACAGATATTAGAAACAGTCTTCTGTATAAGGTAGAAAACAGAGAAAACTCTGGTCTGTGGATTGTTATTAAGTAACCGTGGACATTGTTTCTGAGAGGACTCGTTGCTGTTGAGTTTTGACTTTTGTTTTGTTAAATTTTCATTGAGGACCACAAACAAAATTCAATTTATCAGGACTGGATTAACCCAAAAGGGGGCAAAAATGAGCTGTGGGCCTAAATTTAGAAATGCTAATTTATTTAAGGACTATGTAAGCATAATATCAAACTAGATTTTGACACAGGACCCCTCTAGGAGCTGCCTTAAGGCCTCTTTCTATTAGAGCTGAAACAATTATTTGATTAACTGATAGACAGAAAATTAATCTGCAACTATATTGATAACTGATTCATTGTTAGTTTTTTCAATCAATCGGTTTCAGCTTCTCAGTCGTGAGGATTTTCTTTGTCTCATGTGATGGTAAACTGAATATCTTTGGGGTTTTCTTTTGTTTATTTTTGCGACTTATTTTTGGACTGTTGGTCCGACAAGACAAGACATTTGACGACATTACCTTGGGCTTTTTGGAAATTGTGATGGACATTTTTCATTATTTCTTCCAAATGGTTAGTGGATTAATTCAGAAAATAATCAGCAGATTTATCAATATTGAAAATAATTGTTTGTTTTAACTGTGCTTTAAATTTGAAGACAATCAAATTATCCCCAAATAATTGCCAAACAATA
>SEMN01000520.1:0-5000 GCA_005408345.1 Macquaria australasica | reverse complement strand
AACTCCCGAACCCGGAAGTACTCCATCAGCCTGCCGTTACGAGGCTCGTCCACGTTCACCCACACAAACAAAATCTGAACACACACACGCAGAGGTGAAGTACTCCCAACTGCCTGCAAGAGGATTATTTTTATTATGTGTTGCAATGCTGCTGTTTGAAATAAGTTACCTTCAACCTGAATGCTGTTGCAGCGCTGTTAAAGGCAGAGTAGATGTCTTTAAAGTCAGCAGAGCTTTTGTTGACAAACAGGAGGGCGTGGTTCAACACAGGTGCCGTTAATATCTGAGTGGCTGTCTGCAAGAGAGAATAACAAACATATCTCCATTAACATTATAAAGTTATGTGTGTCTAAATATGCTTTTAGCATAAGTTTAAACTGTGGCTGTGTTGCTGTACAGTGTCTTGCCCTGGAAAATTTGACTTATGTTGCCAGAGTGGTATTTTATACAGATGAAAGAAGACAATGCCTCAAAATGTCTACTTTTATTTTTCACTGTTGGCCATTCAAGGTACAGTACAGTAGTTCTATAGGAGACAGTTATATAGTTATAAAAGAGATATAATACAATATGATGTGATGCAAAACCACACAATACTCCACCCAAAAACATTTCAGTTTCAAAGACTCATCCCCTACTGACAATAACACAACAATATGACTTTTATTTACCTGTTTGTATCTCCCGGGTGGGTTGCCAATTTGGGATGTAGATTTTAAATTTGAGAACAAAATCCACAAGTCAAGTAAAATGTTAGGACCCACATGTAGGAAAACCTCCTATTTTTCATATTCATTCAAAGAGGGCCTTTTGATTTTGACCTTCAGATTTTCAGCCTAAAAATATGGCAACTGAAACCAAAACACAAACCAACAAAGACTGTAGAGAGTCTTCAATGTATTAATATGGTGATGTAACCCATCTCAGTGAGGTTAAATACAAAAAAACACATATCCGAACTTAGGAGTAGAGCAGTTAAATGTGTGTGAAAATGTACCATGCATCTAATACTCTACCTTTCCAGTGTACTCAGTGACTGGGTCCATCTGGTAGACGGTGATAAAAATGATCAGCTCCTCTTTAGATGTCTGAGGCATCATTTTGTAAGCCTGGATGAGCTTAGACTGCAGCAGACACACAGACACACACAGAATGCAATGAACCTCTGGTCTTGAACTACTTTACACACAAATGCATTCCACCAGCTCCATGTGATGGTTTAATGATTTAAATGCCATCTCTTGCATCAAGACGGTACTAAGAAAACACAGAGACACATACAGTACACAGACATATACAGCCATCTGTCAGAGGTGTGTGTGTGTGTGTGTGTTGTATTTAAAGTAACCTTTTTAAGCAGCAGTACAACATCATGTGTGAGACCATATTTGCTGATAACTTCGTTGTTCTGGGTCACAGCAAAGCTAACATCAGGAAGGTCGATCGCTGCAGCGTAGAACACCTCGACGTACTCTCCGTTCAGCTCCTACACACACAAATTGTTATTCGAATCATTGATTACAGTCACAGCACCAGTGAGAAGCTGGAAAATCAGACTGTTGGTATTCACCTTAAAGAATCCAACCACTGTCAGTTCCTCTGAGGCCTCTGATTGGCTAAGATCAGTGATGAGGTCAGCAGCAGACCCCGCCCTCCTCTTCAGCCAGGTCAAGATGGAAGCCGAGCTCTGAGGAACTTAATCGCAATCATTTTTAACTATTAACTATTGAGCTAGAGCCAGGAGATTATTAGCTTAGTCTAGCGTAAACACTGGAAACAGGGGGAAACAGCTAGCCTGGCTCTCTCCGAAGTAAAACATATGCCTAAAGTTTTAAAGCTCACTGCTTATGTCACTGCTCACATGTTATACCACAGGAATGTGAAAACAACAATTCCTTGTTTTACGGGAGTTAAATGCCGTGACTACTTCTTGGCAACCAGTAGCTAGGTGCAGCCACTTCCTGGAGTCTGTTGGTTGCCTGGAAACCTCACGTGACAACAAGACTCTAGGATTAAACAAGGGAAATATCAACATGTTCATCAATGAGCTGTGAGGTGCTGATTTTTTAACTTTGGAGAGATCAGGCTCGCTGTCATACACAAGATGATGAGGCGACAGAGTTTCCATGAAGTACTATTCTCTCACAGAAATCAAACTTTTAAAAGATTATTTTTTTGTTTCATCGTGAGGAAAAAAGGTGGGTTGAAACAAGATTGTATCGGGAAAAAATGTAGCTAATGTAGCTAGCCAGCATGGTCAGGCTAAAATTGATGATGTGCATGACGTTCATGATCTGATTCTTTTCTTCAAAAGGAATAATATACAGTATATACACTGTATGATTGTTTAATATATATTTATTATATAGTTACATCCACTTTGTCATGAGAAGTGATTAATCTGTTCACCCTATGTTTAGCTATAGCTATTCTTATTGGCTTGGTTCTTTTGAGATTAATCCCAGATCTTTTAATAGCTCGACAAGGTTTTAGCTGTTTGCAACAAAGCTACTATTAAAGGTTTAGTTCTTAATAAAGTGATAAATTACACCTCCATGAACTGATATTGTACGTATGTACGTATAAAGGATATACTATCTGTTATTTGCACGTACCAGGACAGGGTACAGGGTTGTGTTTGTCTCCAGAAAGGTACAGCCTGATTGTGGGGAGGCCTGTCGCATTGAGTTCTTTAGCCAGGTCCTTCTCCTTTGTCACATCAAGCACTGCCAGTTTGACCTCTGACCCCCGAAGCTCTGCGGCAGCACCTTCGAACGCTGCTGAGACTCGATAGCCTTCTCCAGACAGAGGAGCATCTACGTACACAGAAACAGACACACACACACACAGTAAATGAGTATAAATAAGGAACATGATGAATATGCAGCAGTTCGAGGTGGCTATTTGGCTTTGTCCGAAGACACTTGCGGACCATTTAGTCGCTCTTATGGTGTCATTTTTATGCTGAGCCTGTATAAAAATGTAGATCAAGATCAAGCTTAATGTGTAACTTACTGAAGTGCACCAGCAGCTGCTTATATTTTCTCAGTGACCTGTTGAAATTTCCTTTCGTCAGCTGTAAAACTCCATCCTTCTCAGGGGATGATTTGTCTGCCTGTCGGTCGGGTTGTGTGTCAGCGGCGACAAACGCACACAGACACAAGGTCGTCACCCCCAGCAGCAACAGTGTCCTCATGACGGTTCACCCACAGACTGACAAACTGGAACAAGCTTGATGGAAAAGTATGGAGGGAGTGGTGAAAGGAAGGGCTGATATATATGTGTGTGTGTGTGTGTGTGTCAGTGCTGAGCTGGTAGTTATGAATGCTTTTGTTATCTGCCGAATAGGCCCACCAGTTTGTAGCTGATTAACTTTCCTATCTGAGCCCTGCTGTATCTCTGCTATTGGCTGCTGTTCATATCAGCTATATCACTAATATCTAAATGCCCTTTTGCCTAACACTGTTAGCCTCAACAAGGTCAAAATGGAAGCACAAAGGTTTACACACAGTATGCTCAAGCACTCAAACATACACATGTTCATATGCAAAATCCACCCCAAAATAAAACTACTTCACAGCTTTGTCAAAGTAACTGAGACCATTTTTATTTCCCTATCAACATGATAGAATGATAAATAATAACGACAACATTTTGATTAAAAAAAGGAAGTCCAACTTGACAGGGATACTGAGCGTCACACATTATTACAACGACAACAGGTAAAGCAGGTGCATTAATCAGTCATTGTATTTGAAGTGCATAGGCTCAGCAGCACTGGCACCGCATATATCCTTCAACCACCACCTCCACCTTCTGTTTTCTATACCTGCTATTCACAGCAGGTCTATATCACAGTATATATCAAGTCTATATTGTTGAAGGAATAGTTCAACATTTTGAGAAATACGCCTATTCGCTTTCTTGCAGAGGATTAGATGAGAAGATTGAGACTAAATTCTCACACAGTATCTGTCTGGTAGATATGAAGCTATAGCTAGGAGACGGATAGCTTAGCAGAGAGACTGGAAACAGCCAGCCAGGCTCTGTCCAAAGGTAACAAAGTCTGCCTACCAGCATCTCTACAGCTCACTAATTAACGCGCTATATCTCGAACACAAAACCATGAGTATATCTTGTGTAAAAACGGAGGATTATTGCCACGGTCGCGCCATATCGTTCAGACTGTAATGACGAACAGTCGAGGTGGAACAACCGTTCACAGCAGCCTCAGAGTTGTAATTCGATGTCAAGAGATATCTGGGATTTTAGTGTTTATCAATAGTGTATATGAGACATATGAGACATGACAAGGCAGGAGAAAGGAGCAACGACAACAACCAACTGTCAACCAAGATATCGGGTATTTCTGACAGCAACAAAATCTCCCGCTTGGCAAAAACAAGTGTCAACAAACATCTATATACATGTAAATAAAATCCAATATTTACACTAATACAATCAATTCAGCTAATTTAAAAGAAGCTTGACACTCTTTGTTGGCATCTGCTTTCACTTGTTAACAAACCGCTACAAATGCCTGAAACGCTAGCAGTTAGGGTAACCTCCCGAAATAAAGCCTCCACTGGTTGCCTAGCAACCTCTCATTTTATCTTTGGCAAGGAGTGGAAAGGAAAAGTTATGACAGCGAATTGAATTTGAAAAAAAAAAAGATATGGAATACAATCGGCTTCATTGCCTGGAGTTGTACATACTGTCAGTGACAGGCAAAAGTGTGCTTCATAGCTACAGAATCATAGATTGCAAGTCACAATTTTGTGTTTCTCAACACATGATCATAATTCAAATTATAAACCTGTTTTAGTCCAAGTAAACTTTACTGATGTAATCATTATTTTACAGCATCCAAAAACATTATTTTAAATTTAGTTATTGTCTTGTGTACCATCTGTGTTTTAAACTTTCTGTCAATCAATTTGAGTGGTAGCAGATTGTACCTTAAAGGCCCTGCACACCCACACAGGTGTGTTCACATGCTC